>JASANB010005121.1:0-53816 GCA_030248155.1 Sabatieria punctata | reverse complement strand
CTTGATACCTAGTGCGCATGCAGAATA
Source organism: Sabatieria punctata (assembly GCA_030248155.1). NCBI lineage: Eukaryota > Metazoa > Nematoda > Chromadorea > Araeolaimida > Comesomatidae > Sabatieria > Sabatieria punctata. The sequence goes on along the minus strand of JASANB010005121.1, from coordinate 53,789 downwards.
AAGTCTGGCTGCTAGTGCTACTTTCTCACTCGCCAGCTAGTGTCACTAGGCCGAGTGCGCGAGCAGAATACGGGTGCTGGCCACCTTACCTTTCTTCGTCATATTTACGGTCCTTTAGCCTCGTTGGCCTACGGAGCAAGTGGCGATGGCGAGCGCGGCAGGGGTCCTAATTAGTAGCAACAGAGAGAGAGAGCTCGAAATTGCAGCGGACCTGATTTAGCAAAGGAAGCTAACAAATAGATTAATCCCACAGTGTTCACAATCTGTGGAGTCTGACTGTGGAGCAGAATGAAAATGCGGTGAGTTCGTGTCCTACAGCAGCTGCAGAAACTCTTTTCAAGAATCAGCTGAATTTTCGCTTATACGACCAAAACTCCAACCAAAACAAGTAAACTGTGCAGTTATAAATGGTTGTTTTATAGGATTAGTCGGCTTATTCCTGAAAAGAGTTTCAGTTTAGCTGTAGTGAGAGTGTGTATTAATCCATATTGTGTCTTTTAGTCAGTTGCTAGACAGATTCCGAATATGGTTGTCGTACCAATCTGGTCGGCAAGAAGCGAGTGTTTTCTTGCCACTATGGCCGTTTCAACTGCCTCGGGTTTACTTGCAAGGTAGGAGGAACACTGTGCCCGAACTCACAGATCATACTGACTTTATTATGTCCACTTTGCAGATTGCCAGAGGAAACCTGCCCAGACATACAATATTTGTTTGTATAGATAGATGGTTTCATATATGGTCGAATCCTAGATCCGGAGAACATAAAGCCGCCCACCCGTTCAATAAACCCCAGTTCACCCTAAACTCCCCAGAGCGACTATTCAGTCCCCAGAACGTTGTTGAAGTAAAAGCTCGAGGAAAGGTGGGTATGATTGCCGGTCGTTGCTCAGAACACGTTGAAGCCTCTACAACGATGAAATTGGTTCAACTTCTTATCGCTGCACCCCGCTCCCTATTATTTTGCTCATCTGCAACAACTTGTACTTCATCTATAGCCCTATACTTCCCTGAAAACATATTTTTGTTTTCATTCGAACAATTCTACCGTTTTCCCCAGAACCAGAATCCTATCGATAGATAGAAATCCCTACAACGCCGCAAATACAAATTATTATAGGGCCCCAGCAGCGCATAACTCACTATCATGTTAAATATTATCTTCAGTGTAACCTAGTTACATACATGAAAGAAATACTTTAAAACCACCTCTTCTTCTTTATCTTTTGTATCGCCAGGAATAGTAATCCATTTCGAAATACTGTTTCAACTTGTTGTATTGGGATTCATCCTAGGTGGACGAATGTGTAACTGGTTGGTGAACAGACCAGGACTTCAGCACTTCCTCAGCAACAGGTTCTAACCACATCTTGTTTGTCGACGCTTACAATCACATTACACTCTGTGTAACGGCTTTATGTAAACAGTTTTATTAAAACCAGTTTGTTTCTCAAATAATGCTCATGTTTGCCTCTTTGCCTTTTGTATATTCGTTTTGTAATCGCTCTCTGCTGCTGCTGCTTTCTCCATCTTCTTTTGTCTAGGAAGCTGCAAGAATCGATTCTGGTCGCCGCTCATTGGTTTAGCAAAACTTTGGATACCGACAAATCGGCGCATAAATTTCCTTAATATTCGTACAGTCGCGCCTCGTTAATATGGCCCCCGTTAATATGGTTCCCTCGATTATATGGCCAGCTAGCTGGTGTACTTTATTCCTCTCCTCTATTCTGCACCTATTCTTTCGCCTACAATGGAAAACATACTGATTTATGATCTGTTAATATGGCTATTTCGATAACATGGCCATTTGGGCCTTGGCCCGATGTGGCCATATTAGCGAGGCACCACTGTAGTCGTAATCTTTAATATTGAAACACCAAATGGGCCAGTGACTACATTAGATTGCATTTTACCGGTATCTGAATCCACAGGCAGTGGGAGATCTACATAATTCATTTCGCTTGTCTCAGGTATTTTTGATTTTAGCTCTACTTGCTCAGATGCAGCCATCAAATCATCGGTCATCTGCTGTGCGCAGTCAAAATCTAGGGCCTGAACAGTTGTTGTTTGTGGACAGGTGTGAACCAAATTTGTGCAGATATAGCTGCTCTTCAGGTGTCGTTGCATTGCCTCTTCAAGGAATTTCTTGCATATTCCTACAAGTTTTGTCAAGTGGTAATTAGAGGAGAGGAGCTTTGTGATTTAAAAGGAATGTACTGATTGTTAACGAATCATAAATTGTTACCTGTCAGAAAATCAAATCGTCGCAGACAGAGTAGAGATTATCCTTTCTCAGTACGGTCCCGACACTGTGGTAAAGTCTACATCTGCATGCTTGTTCGCAGCACTGATCTTTCTTTTTGGCTTTAACATTTACTTTCCCCATGCCAATGTTGTTGACAAATGGATTACCTTCTGAACAGTTGATCTGCTGTCATCAGAGTCGATTCTGATGGGTTTGATTTCTACTGGTTTGGTAGTAGGTCCCAGCTACAATTTAATATTTGAGAAGCCTCATTCATAGGCTGAATTTCTGGACAAAATCGTACCTTATAGATTGGGAATTTATTTATTTAGCATCTCACGTTTCTTTTGCGCAGCCTTCATCAGTTTGGTGCTGGGATGGGATGTCGTTTCTGTTTCCTTTCTTCCTTCTTTTTTTTCTGTGTGGCGAATTCCAAAGCGTGTTTTCTGCATGAATTTTCTATTGTTGCAGTTAGCTGTAGCGAGACTAAGACATTCATCTAACGTCGGTAAATACTTACACTAGTTCCATCCTTCATCAGTTTATCCACCCGAACAAAAGCCTTCTTCCCGTCCCTGAAACACTGTTGTTTGCTGTCTGTTTACCAGTTTTTACGTCGCCGGCCAACGTGGTCAGACTGCCTAGTAACGCGGAGCTCGAATCTAATAGTAATATATTATTATTATTGAGAGTTTTTAAACATTACCAGACAACAACTTGTGGTAAAGATGCGCCTGAGCCGAAAGGTCAAGTTGGCCTGGGTTCCCAGCAATTATCATCAATAGGGAGTGGACAGTGGCCCAGAGATAATAGCCAAGGTCAGCAGATGGGCGTTTATTTCTGCTCACCAAACAATTGGCAGGTGTGCTCAAGCGCGAAAAACCGGTATTTGTGTGGAGTCGTAAAAGGATTGCAATTGCTAGTAAATACTTACACTAGTTCCATCCTTCATCAGTTTATCCACCCGAGCCAAAGCCTTCTTCCCGTCCCCGAAACACTGTTGTTTGCTGTCTGTTTACGAGTTCTTGCCCATGAGGTTGCCAGTGTTTTTCGAACAGACTTATAGAACGCACTAGGCACATGGCGGCGTTTCTTCGGGCGCAGTCGTAGAGACGGGTGAGAGTAGTGAGGGACGACATGGCGACAAAAACCAGTTTCTGACGTCCGCCCAGCCGCAACCGAAGCCTAGTTAAAGTGGCCACTGGCCAGCACAATCTGAAGCGACCGATCGATGACGGAGGCGCTCAGTTTTAAGGCTACCCTTCGGCCCGGCCTTTCCCGTACCAACTGTATATAACTACAATTCTGTCCCGAGCACTACGCAGTTTTAAGGCTACCGTTATTTACTTCTCTGCACAGTTTTATAGCTAGGAAACTGTCTGTCGGCACTAAGCAGTTAGGATTCGGTGTGTACGCAGTTTTTAGCGAAACTGTACTAACTGCCCCCTTAATTTCAACCCTTAGGGCGCGAACCAGCGTTTCTACCGAAAAGGCGCTCGTTGGCGAGTAACAGCAAAGACAAATTCATAGCAACGTTTATTCAACCCTAACACCTACACGCAAACCTAGTCTAACAAGTCAATAACGTCGCCCCCAAAGTCCATCCTAGGGTAGCGGTTGTGGCGACTTCTAAAATACAGCAGTTTTACATATGTACATTCATAAACTAACTTATTTCTCGGCCGTTTACTGTGCTTGCATGGTGTAGGCCAGGGCTGTTGGGTCGGTTTTTTTCCTCGGTTTTTTTCGTTTTTTTCCGGAAAAAAACCGGTTTTTTTCCTAGGGGCTCGGAAAAAAACTAAAATGCGGAAAAAAACTCAAGTAAGTTTTTAAAGGAAATAGGCACAATAACTGGTTAAAATCGCTTCCAATGCTTTGAATTTACGTTAATAGAAGCCTTACAAGCATTTCCATGGCATAACTTAGCTGTTTTTCGAAAAAAATATTGGTACCATTTTCAGGCAAATTTTATTATTGTATTTTTGGTGTTTTAAAATCAAATTACTACTCTAAAACATGAAATTAGTGCATTTTGTAATAAGACTCACGCTATTTCGTTGAATTCTGCAATAAAAAGCGATTGTTAAAAATTTTTATCTGTCATCTCGGAAAATAACTTTTGGAAAAAAACCGGAAAAAAACAGGAAAAAAACCGGAAAAAAACCGGCTTGAGTTTTTTTCCGGAAAACAAACAGCCCTGGTGTAGGCAATAGACGAGAATAAACTGTGCTGTGCTGCTAACTTACGTTGCACATTTTTCTCGAGGGCCGCTCTGATAACCAGCGGCTTGCAAAATGCAAGCATTTCCTCCCAATTCACCGCCCAACTGATTCCGCTCAGTTTGACCAGTCGTGCGGCGTTGACGAACAGCTCTCTCTCTACCGGCGAAAGAGTATCCCAACGGCCGTTCCATGCCTGGCAGGCCTCTTCGAACGTAGGGTGTTGGGTCTCGTCCGACTGACTGACCGCGTACACCATAAATAGCGTGTATGGCCGTACGCGCATTGCCTGCAATAAAATAGCATGTAATCGGTAAGAATGCATTTGACATAATACATGTGCATGCTTTACGGTATCCCTAATTAACATTGGAATAAATTTGCAACTTTATTTATCCTTTTAGGCTAAACGCTCAGACTAGAGAACTGTAAAGACAAAAGAGAGAGTATCTAACAGCCAGAAATTTCTAGTCAAAACTATTAAAAACTACGATGGGTTAATTTCACAGAAGAGTATGTAAAGCTCAAAATTACAGAGACAAAACAGTCAGACAAGGGCCCTACGAATAGGGATGGGCACGAAAATTAATTTACGTATTAGTACGATAATTAAATCGTGATTTTTTAAATTTCGTATCGAATACGAATAAAGGAGGAGATTGACACGACGCGATGGTAAGGACTTTTATCTAGTAACGCATAAAAGCCAAGACTGATACCAACAGATACCTCTATCTGGGCTAGGCAGAGACCGTAGGTGTGACCCTAAACACGAAGTAATAGAAATTAACATATCACTCCACGCCATGGGTAAAACGCACATAGAGGTTATTCCAGCCAAAAATCTCTACTGACTGACTGGTTTGGTTTGTTTTGACCCTATCCATTCTTCAGAATGCGACCCCGCCTGAGCTGTCTATAATCACATTAATTACGCCACCTTGAGGCGCGAGAGCATATGTATATCGTGATGTAGATACCACACTGCGTTAGAACCGGATTCTGAACACAACCAAATCCTATGAGAAGCGCACTGGAAACTAAAACTTACCAGTAGCACATTAGATCATTGCTCTGTGAGGCCCTACCATGCTCAATCGTCTGTTCGCGCTGTGTGCGCTCCCGTTCGCGTGTAACGAAGGTAAAATTCCTTTCGGCTAAATTACATACAGTATATTGAATCGCAGACGGAATTACAGGTTATCCGCGCGGCAAGTTTATCGACCCAAACTATTTACCAGTAAGTTGTCCAACGACAAGTCTAAATCAGACGGTTTATAACCTTTTTAGGTTGCCAATCTGAACGGCGCTCTAAGAGGAACCTGGGCTGTTAGGTCGGTTTATTTCCTCGTTTTTCTTTCGTTTATTTTTTTCGAAAAAAAAAACCGGTTTTTTCCTAGGGCTCGGAAAAATACTAAAATGCGGAAAAAACTCAAGCAAGTTTTTGAAGGAAATAGGCACAATAACGGTTAAATTCGCTTCAAATGCTTTGAATAATAGAATAAGAGCCTTACAATAGCGTTAATGGAAGTCCTGGACAGTTTGTACGGCCAGTTATGTCCTACCGTCATCAAGCGGCTAGAAGAGCTCTATCCTAGTGCAGTTGCAAATGGTGAGCTGGAAGTGACCGTCGTGCCTGTGCAAAGACAGCCAAATAGTTTTCATTGCGGTGTGTATGCCATTGCTTTTGCTTTTGATTTTCTGCACAATCGACATCCAGCAACGCGTTGCTATAAGTCTACTGAAATGCGTGGCCACCTTGTTGAGTGTTTGGAAAATGTTTTAATTAAGCCGTTTTCGTCCTATGGTAAGAGAGTTCGTCCTAGATCTATTCGCGTCAAAGTGTAAGTTCGTTTCGTAAGACAATCAATGTACATTGTTTTATTTGTTCTTCAACTGTACTATTACTATTATTACACGCTGTTTGTTCGACCTATTGGAATTAAACAGGAAATTGTAATACCCGGACTAAATATGGCGTGACACCGGCTCACGCGTACATACAGTATGCGCGATGGCTTCAGGCAGCTGCTGATCTCCTCAACGAACACATTCTCTGCCACGCAGATTCTTAGCGCATCTAAAGTTGTAGTCATCCTTTAGGTTTTCGTTCCCAACAGCATCAGCGGTGTGACCGGTTGCTGACCCTGTAAAATGCTGCATGATCACAGCGTTTATCTCCTCCAGCCTCGCGTCAAGGCTTTCGTGTAGAGCATACTGGACACTTTTTTGACCTGACAGTAGGACAAGCAGGGCAAGGCTTAGTTTTAGGACAGTTACACTTTTTGTTGAGTATTGTTTCTTCGGACAAGTTGGCTTGACTGTTGGACACTTTGTCAATATACAGTTTTTTCGGTTTACATGCTGAAGTAGTCGAAGCAGGAGCGATAGTGGTTGACGAAATCTGAGCGGTAGGGGTCGACTTCTTGCAATTGTAGTGAAATATAATGCCAATACGATTTTTTAGTTGTATTCAAGTATCATTACAGGGCAGAGTGACGTCTCCAAAGAACGTAGACCAAAGAATCCAGTTAGGAATGAACAAGGTAAGACCTTTCAATTCAACCTCGCATAACGGGCTTCGCTTCCAGACATCACAGTAACAGGCTACGCTCACCAGCCAAATAGAATAAAACAGGAAACCAGAATAGAAAAATATGTTGGCTGAGCCATCGGTAGATACGTACCTACGTACGAGTAGGTTTAGTCAGACTTTGAAAATCAGGAGAGTCCCAACTGTATTCCAATTTAGATTGGTTTGCGCTTTTTCATGTAATTGGATCGATAAAAAACATCAGTTAAAAAGTGTTTCTCGGAACAGTTGACAGCTGTTATCTGTATCAGAGCAAATATATGCATACCGCGCAACTGGGCTTCAAAAAGTGGACGGAGAAAGCTCAGAAACCTTGTCTGTGACCAAGGAATCTATGGACTCTCCGTCTGTAGCTTAAACACAAACAACTACCGACCGCTCAGACGAGAAAGACAGACGCCGACACACAGACACAGGTCTGTAACCAAGGAATCTATGGTCCTCCCGGTCTAGATTAGACAAAACAAGTACCAACGAGAAAAACAGACACCAACAAGAAAAGCTTAGAAATCTGTGTCCAAGAAATCTATGGCCGTCCCTGCTCACAATAACCAGTCCAGCTAATTTACATTATTACTGTTTTAAAGGATTCAGACCAGCGGCAAGCATTGATTCCCCGATCGCATCTAACGTGTACGGTACAATCATTGCCTCGGCTATTGCATCTACCAGTCCTGCAACTGGTGATGGCAGCAGTGGCGGTGGTAACCAGAATCGTGCCGCCGCTGCTGCTGCTGGTGGACGTCGAACCGGCGATCTGGGGACTAGCGGCGGCGGCGGTGCAGAGGTTGCAGCTTCGGCCGCTCGGATGGCCTCTGCGGCTGAGAGCTTCCGCAGTTGCGATGACCGAACGGGCGGGTGGTACAACCGATCTTCGTCCCGTATAAAACAGCGACGACAACGATGATACTGAAATTTTGTTTTCGGAAATGAATTAGAAAATATAGCACAAATCAACTTTTCTTACCTGTCCAGTATAGCGATTCAACTGTTTCGCTTGGAGTAGTTCTGGCAGACAAGACACCCCAACAGATTTGCTGGGGGTTCTCAGGTGTCCGCTTCTTTCCTGAACCACTTCCCACCGAACGTGAAACAGCACCTCTTCTTACTTTCGACCCATCAGTCCTTCCTCTGGACACACGCCACGCTCTCTCAGGTTGTCAACCGTTGCTTAGCAAACGATACAGCTGACCGACCGGATACACTCCTTCTTCTAACGCCATTGCGAAGAATTAGTAATCTCTGCAAAGTATTCTCTATCACAATAGCGGATATATGAATAAAGGTGTAGTTATTGGAGTCAGTATCCAAGATGTAAATAACAGGATATCAACTTTTTAGCTCCAAAGCCCAACTAGCCAATAACTACACCCGCGCAAAGGCAATCGCCACGGCACTGCTGAATGCGTCTGAGTCGTGTGGATCTTGTGTTGCGCTTATGGCTTACTAACGCCAGTTGTTTTCTGTTCTATGGATCGATTCTAGGTCAAAAGGTCATGGAATAAGGGTGCCGACCACCCCTAAACCTGAGCTGAACTAGTGACGCCACTTCAAGCGGTTCTTTTTAGTTTTACACAGCCGTCAAACGCTAGAATAAAAATGCAACATTCCAGTGGTTATAGCGTACCTAAATAAGACCAGAAGAACTCAATATCTAAAATCTTATTATGTGAATACCTCACACTCCCAATACCGAATACTTCATTAATAATGACAAATTGATGCTTAACGCGATTTTGCTTGGCAAGGCACCCGCGCAGGCAATGCAGAAACAGTTTCGCTCTCAAACAGATGGGTTGTAGTGTGTTCAGGTTGCACTGCAGAAACTGGATATACATAGTGTAGTACCATCACAAAATTGGTCAGCTAAGACAGCAGTAGACAAATAAGTCTTGTGTTGTCTTGTGTTGCGCTTATGGCTTACTAACGCCAGTTGTTTTCTGTTCTATGGATCGATTCTAGGTCCATATGCCCCCACCATGGAATAAGGTAGCATCTATGGGGGGTACGTTTTTTGGGCTCGGCCCGGTCCACGGGCCTCTCAGGTGAGGCATATCCTCACGGCATCAAAATCAGGCCCGGCCCGACCCATTGGTTTTTGCCTAGTCTAACTAAAGTTTTGAAAATATGCTCTGAATTCTCAAATTGAAAACTAAAATTAAAGTCAAGCTTTCAAAACGAGCATTTTAAAACAGAAAATTTCTATTTTGTGCTTAATTTTAAGTTCGCTCGAAAAATTTCTGCTGTGCTGCACCCAGCCGGCCCGGCCCGCGCCCGCCTCTCAAAAATTGATCCCGGCCAGGCCCGCCAAAAATCCTCAATGGGCATGCCCGCCTGGGCCTTGCTGGTGGGGAGGCGATGATCGCAGAGGGCCCAATCTATGCCAATTTTGGGTGTAGGCAGACCTCTGTTAATGTACACAAGAATAATTTAAAAAAGACAAAATGTTTTCTGAAAAATTCATCAGCCGTTCAGATTACAAGTGAGCCAAACGTTGGTGATAACATGAAATGTCAGAAGACCCTAGGGCTGCCCCTCAGAGTTTCCGCATTTTCCGCTCATATGGTTCAGGCTCAGCTGTCCTGTACAAATAACAAGGTGCATCCATACATGGGCGGGAAAAATGGGTGGGGGTAGTCAAAATTCGAAAATTTTGGGGTGGGCCAGCCGGTTTGGGTGGGGTCAGGAACAAAAGTCGACTTCAGGTGGGTGGGTGGGGTCGCTTGGGGTGTCGAGCCCAAGTTGCGGGGTGAGAAAACCCCTACCCATGTCCGTGTATGGGTGCATCTCTATTTGGGGCTGTCCTTAACCTTTTGTTACACACCGCCCAAAAAATCGTATCGGAAATCCGCCAAATCGGTATCGGCCGCCGATAAATTTATCGGGAAAAACTATCGGAAAACCGATAGACCTTTGGCGGGCATGGCAAAAAATGGACAAACCCTTCCGTCGATATTGGTATCAGTTTAACGCGCCGATTATTACACAAACGATAATATTATCGAAATTGGCCTATTTCCGATCCCAACTATCGGTATCGGATTTGGGGCAGCCGGACATGTTTTGGGCGGCCGCCGCCCAAAACATGACGGCTCCTGTAGGAGCACGTGTGTAACAAAGGGATAAACTACAACTTTCAGAGAGGGGCCGCGGTGGTCGATTGAACGTTGGAAAAAGGTCGCAGGTCTGGGGGTTGGTATCATCGAAAACGTCAACGTTTTTTAGGTGCCTACGAATATTTTGTCTGCAACTACAGCACTGACCGGCGGCCGTTTTGCCTAATCAAAAGTTGCTGGACCACACTCCAAAAACCGGGTTCTTAAAATCGTGCTTTTGTGGGTTCCATATGAATTGTGTGGGGTGACTGTACTTGTTGCAATTATGTAATGAATCAATTAGCAGACATACTGTACGTAAGTAAACGGTAGAGGGAGCAAGCTTAAATAGATTTGTTGCCACCGCTAGACCTCAGCGTCAGCCCCGCGGAATGCCCCAACGGCCGGCCAGCCGTCTGTTGGCGGTGTTGTCGTTTTGTTGTTCGCGTGGGTCATTTGTGGGTCCTGTTGGTCGGCCCAGCCCGCCTGTTGGCGATATTCGCCAATTCTGGCTGTTGGTCGAGCTGTTTCAGAGCGGCACTGTATATTACAAGGAAAACTCGACCCAGATCATCTTTACTGCCAAAATGGTAGCTTACTGTTAAAAATTTAAAAATTCTCTTTTTCATAGCTTCTACAATACTACGTATATTATAAATTGTACATTTTCCATCCATGGAGTCTGCATGAAGTTTAATCCAGGCGGGTCATCGAAAAACTTTGGAGCTTTTAGGGCGGTCATGTTGAAAACGTCAAAAATGTTGGGAGGGATGGGGATGTAAAATTTTGAACTTTTGAACGCCAGTTTATTATGCATGGCCCCTTTCAGGTCTAGAAATTCTACAAGCATAAACTGCACAAACTTTTCTATTTCTACTGTTTAATTGTTCTCTACAACAAACAGCAACCACTGCCACAAACACTACAAAGTGAGTCATAAATACGGGTCAAACATGATCATGTGATCTGAACAAATCGGAGCAGCAATTTGGAACACCTAGAATCGCTCTATTATTTGTCTACTGCTGTCTTAGCTGACCAATTTTGTGATGGTACTACACTATGTATATCCAGTTTCTGCAGTGCAACCTGAACACACTACAACCCATCTGTTTGAGAGCGAAACTGTTTCTGCATTGCCTGCGCGGGTGCCTTGCCAAGCAAAATCGCGTTAAGCATCAATTTGTCATTATTAATGAAGTATTCGGTATTGGGAGTGTGAGGTATTCACATAATAAGATTTTAGATATTGAGTTCTTCTGGTCTTATTTAGGTACGCTATAACCACTGGAATGTTGCATTTTTATTCTAGCGTTTGACGGCTGTGTAAAACTAAAAAGAACCGCTTGAAGTGGCGTCACTAGTTCAGCTCAGGTTTAGGGGTGGTCGGCACCCTTATTCCATGACCTTTTGACCTAGAATCGATCCATAGAACAGAAAACAACTGGCGTTAGTAAGCCATAAGCGCAACACAAGATCCACACGACTCAGACGCATTCAGCAGTGCCGTGGCGATTGCCTTTGCGCGGGTGTAGTTATTGGCTAGTTGGGCTTTGGAGCTAAAAAGTTGATATCCTGTTATTTACATCTTGGATACTGACTCCAATAACTACACCTTTATTCATATATCCGCTATTGTGATAGAGGATACTTTGCAGAGATATCCCTTGATTTACATGGGCAACAGTGGAGAACACTCTTTAAATCTAACAGGACGGTCTGGGCCACCTGTCTCACCATCAGACATAGTTCAGAGCTCTCGATTACGCCCAGCGGTATCAAATGAGCCAAATCTCGAAATATGATCCAGGCCACTTTTTGCGGCCGCTGTTTAATCGGCTGCCATTTATACATTTCAGAAGCTATCGTGATGCGGTTTGGTGCTTTGTGTAGCTGAGAGAACGGGCTTCCTGGCGGTGTGCCTAACTTTGTTCTAACCAAAATTTTGACGCCAAATTTGAACGTTTTTCGTCACGTAAAAAGAGTCAAAATTTTTGGCCATTAGAAAAATGCCCATCACTTTTCACCTAAATTGGCCGATCCAAACTCAAGAAATAGGGCGTCGAACGTGACATGCATTTTTGCTCACAAGTTTCATCATTGCTGATGTTTCTAAGCGCATAGCAAGTAAACCGCTGGCTCAAATGTGTTCAGTCAGATGCACATCAATCGAAGCCTCTTGATCAGCTGATCCTGAAAATTCCGCCCACGTCTCAGTGTCAGTCTGATGCTTTATAACTATGTTATCGGTCGAAATTCTGCAGACCTACTTTTAATCCTTCCGGTACCTTGTGTTTACTGCCATTTTTGGTCACTTAAGTGGTCGAAAATCGAAATTCCAACCACGATTTCAGATGCAACATGACCTGGCGAATCGATGGGTGTGCTTACTTCCTACTACCGTACCGTCACGTTTTATCCATGCATAATGGAAATTTCTGGTTTTCACCACTGATTTTCGGTTAAAAATGCCTTTTTTCTTGTGGAATCCAAATTATAACTTGGCATCACCTGCCCGAAAATGAATGGTTGAGCCACCAAAAGATGCACAATGATCCAATGCATTTGAAAATCACTGTTATTTTGCTGCTTAGGGCAGTGCTAGTACAGTATACAACACTGCTACAGGGTTATCTAACATTCACTGTTTGCACTGGACATTTTGAGCAAGTGCGGAGCTAATATCGGTCGAAAATCGAAATTCTGAGCATGGTTTCTGATGCAGCGTCACCTGACGAATCGATTGGTGTGCTTAACCTCCTTCAACGACCACGTTTTACGCATGTATAATAGAAATTCCTGACTTCGACCACTGATTCTCAAGCTTGATGAAGGATTGTTTTCAATGAAATTTTGAGTCTGGTTCTGCACATAATGTGACAGAAAATGGATAATTAAATCATCAATAGATTCGCAGTGAACTACTGATTTTGAAAATCACTTTCTTTTCTGTTCAAAGCGATTCTGCAACAGTACATGACACAATTACCTGATGTACAGTATTCCTCCTTCAATACTGAGCATTCAGAGAATGAGGTGCAGCTTGACCTGGCAAATTGATCAATGTGCTTGATTACATTTTACGATTGTGCTTTACTCATTAATAACGAACTCTTGAAATTTCTGACTTCAACCTTCGTTGACTATGTCATCTCTACTGAATTTGCGATCAATTTTAAAGATTTGACTCAAGCATAGCATAGCACGTAAATACATGCTATAACTTGTTCAATCCCCCTTGCCGAGAATGTGCGCCAAATATTAGGAAAATGACAATTTCGCAGCGGTTTATCGGCAATCGATTACTGAATGCATTTATTTGTGTTCCAATGATATCATAATTCGACGAAATTCGATATCGATATTTATAGTTATGCAAGAACATCTGAAAATTTGAAAAAGCAAACTGCTCTCGCTGCTAGTCAAGCATTGATGCAATCAGCGATCTGAAATCAACTAAAGTAGAGAATCGCAGAAAAGGCAGTGACCCTTCTGAAGCCCTTCAATGAAAAGGTTGACCCCCCTCAGGCCGATGCCCCACCCTCATTAGGCATAAATCAGCTCAGACAGAATAGAATATTTTAAGTTATTTTAATGACAAATAAGCCAACAAACGTTGATTTTAATCAGCGGTCGATACCTTTCAGGATTTGAAAATTTACCACCCCTTAGCCGAAATGCTAGCCCATGTCTGCTTCTGCCCTCCTGCTTCCTCTGCGCGGAGTGAGCAGCTCTTCAGTGTTGTTGCAGACATTTAAGAACCTACGCTGTGTGAAGCTGAGAGAGAATGTCGAGCAATTGATGGTTCTTCTGAGAGCTATCATGCCACTGTTAGGTTTTGACTAAACCATCGATTTCTGAGTTGTCCAGAAAAAAACTGTTTTTTACAGTTCCAGAGAAGTAAACTTGGTGACAGTTTTGTTTGTTCCTACTTTTCCGCACAAAAACTATCGAAAATATTGATGCGAAATATCGCGATATCGGTAAAACGTAATCGTAGAAGGAAGTTAAGCACACCCATCGATTCGCCAGGTCATGCTCCATATCTGAAATCACTCTCGAAATTTCGATTTTCAACCACTTAAGTGACCAAAAACGGCAGTAAATATAAGGTACCAGAAGGTCTGCAGAATTTCGGCCGATAACACAGTTATAAAGCATCAGACTGAGACGTGGGCGGTGTTTTTAAGATCATCAGATCAACAGGCTTCGATTGATGTGCATCTGAACACATTTGAACCAGCGATTTGCTATGCGCTTAGAAACATCAGTAATGACGAAACTTTTGAGCAAAAATGCATGTCACGTTCGGCGCCCTACTTCCTGAGTTTGGATCGGCCAATTTAGGTCCTTCTGACACGTTTTCTATTGTACGCGCTGAGATTTTGTATTAATGGGATTGGCAGCTCCAATACTGCACTGGTGCAAAAGTTATGGGCACTTTTCTAATGGCCAAAAATGTTGTCTCTCTTTCCGTGACGAAAAACGTTCAAATTTGGCGCTAAAATTTTGGCTAGAACAGAGTTAAGATGGAATCATACTACTGTAAAAAAATCGTCAGGCGACTTTTCTGTAGAAAAACTGTCGGTCCATATACATAAAAATTTTCTGTTCAACAGACATTTTTTGCGAGCTTTATCTAAATTTTCCGCCGTTGAGCGCTCTTCTGCATTGTTATAGTCGTTTCGCACTAAAACAATATCATTTACACATTCCTGCCATTGAAAATTCAACATTAATGAAGTACAGTAAGGGTTCAAAATTTGACCATTTTTAGTGCTTCAATGGCCCATAACTTAGCCCGCACAGTTGGTGTAGTGGTTTAGGCCGCATAGCCACTGTGTGCGACGTCGTGCGCTCATCCTCTCGGCGCGGCAACAAACTTGCCGCAAAATCGGCACAAAGCTCCACCCAGGCCACCGAAAGCTAGTGACAGCGAGTAGGTAAAATGGGAGCCGACTGGATCTGCCATTGCACCGAAGCCGCTGCACAAAGCATGCCGCGTTGGAGAAGAAGATCTACGATGTCAGAAGCTGTTTGAGAAAGCAACTATGCCGCGAGCCCTCTGGCATATGGGGCATCGGCGGCCGTCGGGAGCTTTCAGCATCATGGCATCAACACGCGGGCAGCCCTCATGGTGACCGTCACCCAGCAGCATGGATAGGAGTGACTGGCAGTGAAAGAAGGGCAACGTCCCAGATGACGAATCACGGGGGTAGCGAAATGGACCACAAGTCTGATCGTAGGCCGTAAGGCTCCTGCAAATCGGATCAGATCGGCCCATAGCTTTTGATCCCAGATTAGTCTGCAACTCTACCACATGTAGTATGAAACGAGAGACATGCTTAATAAAACATGACAGGTCCTATAGCTGGGAACCTTGGCACCAAAAGGCAAAAGTGATGGCTATCTCCAAAAACTAAAAAATTTTAACCCAAAAACGAAAAACATTATGGAAAAACCGACTGCACCAATAGAAAATTCAGAATGTTTGCAAACTTTTGATCGTAGTATGTTTATATATTACCCTGAAAGTACCTAAAAAACGCCTAAAACCATCATTTTGTTTTTTCGCCAGCCCCCACGAGAGCATTTTTTCAATTCATCGGTACTCCAAAACTAATCAACGAATTTCCCTCAAATCTTCACCAAAAGATGGAAAAAACTTCAATCTACAATCTCCAAATATTAGAGCAATCGGTCCACAAATACAAAAGTTATGCTAAAAAGTATGGCCCAAAAAATACCGTTTTTTGCCTTTTCTTCAATTTTGTCCAAAATCCGACATAAATATCTTTCTAGGTTTCTGATCGCAGCTTGCTGTGTACCATTGGAAAGAACAGCCTTTTCTCATTCATAATATGCAATCCCCACCTTTGTACGTTTACTTTTACTACACCTATGAGCTAAATACGGCAAAAAGTCCAAAAAAAAATTTTTTCGAATTTTCGCCCAAAAGTATTAAAATCTTGTTCATATTGTGTCCTTACATCCTAACAGAAATTTTGAGCCAAATCCCAAAAGTTCTTGCCCACATTATCATGTCCTGAACATGGAGTCTCATAACCAAGAAAAACCGACTCTTACCATTTTTCAAGATTTCATAACTTTTGATTCCGGTGTCGAAAAAACGTGTACGACCCTTTGTTTCAAACTACAATCATTCCTTAACAAAACCTAAAAGTTCCAGATCTCCAGACCTTCCCCAGATCGCGCAACCCTCTTCCCCGCCTCAAAAATCAAAAAGTAAAAAAATTTTAAAAAAAGTGTCCAAATTTTGACCATTTTTAGTGCTTCAATCGGCCATAACTTTTGATCCCGGCTTAGTACCCAATTCTACCACACGTACTCATAAACTATACACTTTTCTTAACAAAACGCCAGAGCTCCGATCCTTGGGAACCTTTCCACATTTAGTGCGTTTTGATGGCAATTTTCAAAAATTAAAAAAAATTTTAACTCAAAAACGAAAAGCAATATCCAAAAACCGACTGCACCAATAGAAAATTCAGAATTTTTGCAAACTTTTGATGTATAACATGTTAATATATTACCGTGAAAAGTACCTTAAAAACGCCGAAAACCACCATTTTGTTTTTTCGCCAGCCCACCCCCCTCGAGAGCATTTTTTCAAATGATCACTGCTCCAAAACGAATCAACCAATTTCGCTCAAATCTTCATCAAAAGATAGGAAAAACTTCAAGTTACAATCCCTGCAAATATTAGAGCAATCGGTCCACAAACACAAAAGTAACGCTAAAAAGTATGGCCGAAAAAACACCCTTTTTTGGCACTTTTTTTTCAAATTTGGTCAAACTCCGATATATATAAGGGAACCGCATTTGCTCCCTCCCCGAATGCTACGAAAACAATTTTTAGCATGGACCGCGGTAACAATAACTACACCGGGAAAGCGCAAACGCGCTTCCCTTAATATTGCTAGAATAAATTAGTCAACGTAAAAACAAAAAAACATAAAAACGCTGGTTCAACCACAACTTACTAGCTCGCTTGTTGTTTTTACACTGACCAGGTGGCACAAACTATTTTAGATAGCAGCCCTTATCAAGGGATAGCTTGCAAGCCAACCGCAGCCGTTCACCAACCATCATGTTTAAGTTAAGGGTTCGCTGATTGACTGCTAAAAACATGCTAAACTAATGTGACACACAACTTTTTTCTTTGTTTTGTACATTTCTCTAAATGTTTAATTGACAATACAGGGTGTGCCAAAAAAATACAACCCAGCAGAGCTTTTGCTGTAGCAACCGCAAATCTCAACTGATTTGAATGAATCCTTTTATAAATGAAAGATAAATAAATGTCACACAACTGATGCCATTAGAAGATGGTTATCACTTTGACGGTAAATAAAACATTTTTTTAGTAACTAGCTTACTAACTACGACTGCATATTCAAAATCGAGAAATTTTGAGACTACTAACTACGACTACTATTAAAAATTTGCAAAAGAAATAGGTCTAGTGGCGCTTCAACAGAGAAAGAGGAAGGTGCCATTGGTGGCACAACCGATTGTGTAGGGGAGGTGGCAGGCAAAAGGGAGGACCCTTAGGCAGTGCTGGAACTGCCGTCGAAGACATTCTGGAACTGGCAAAGCCATTGATTTGGTCTTGTATTTGTTGCCTTAGCTCGCTTTGTTTCTGGTAATCCTCCGACTCATAAATTAGTTGAAGCAAAGCTTCAGAGAGGGGGTTGAGAGGCCCAACGGTGCTGCACATGGCTGCCAAGTGCTCTGGACTCGCTATGTCAGGCCCTTGCGGCACCAGAAGTCGTGTGAGGAGGTCTGTGCGCTCTTTATCTTCGATGCCCGACAACCAATTCCGCAGCGTGTGTGAACCAAAGACTCTGTCTAATTCGTGCCTGACGGTTTGCACACCAGCAAAGCGACGTGCGAATGCGATGACAGCACTTTGCATAAGCGGTGTTCCCACTCCGTCAAGCAAGACTCTAACAAATTTATCAAAAGGAACAAAATTACTTTCGTTTGCAATTTGTAAAAAAAATATAAATGATTTTGTATCGCTCGCATAAAGAGCCTGAATAATTTGGTTTCCGGCCTGGTACGTACGATATAGCTTGAGAGGAAAAACTGCTAGATTGCCGATAACTTTCGGGAAGCCTGTAAGCCTGTAGACATTCTGGGCTTGGTCTGCGGGCACTACTTCGATGGCAACGTAGCCTATGGGTTGGCCCTAAAAACGAAAATATAATAAACAAAACGAACAGAACAGTAACAGTAATAAAATCGCACAAAATGTAGAGTAACATAAGTATGAAAATTAAATGGAAAATGTGAGACCGCATCCGAGACCTTGAATCCATCCCGAGTCATCATACCAGTCAATAGGATTTTTATTAGCTAATGTCTCAATAAAAGTGTGGAAATTGGGTTGTACCAAGTCGAGTTCAGCATAATGATACAATTGGTCTGCCCATAATGGGTCTTGCGCTAAGGTTTCAGCCTGGCCACATAGGATCAAAGCTTCTTTTGCACATGTTAGTGCAACATTTAGGCGGTTCGGCGAGGCTAGGAAGCCAATACTATAGGTCACAACCAAAAAAATTGTAAAGGGAGTGTGCAATAATTACGTAATTGCATTTTTGGCCGTTTTCGGACCCCCCGCTCCCACAGTAGTGGGCGTAATAATCTGCCGACCCCTAACCCGAAATTACGTAATGATTTTGGCTACCCTACCCCCTCCAAAAATTTCAAAATTTGGAGTTGGATCCAATCTAAACGTGTTTATCAAAGTTAAACCCCGGTTGATCCCAAGGGGCCCTGGAGCACACACAGACCCATTTCAATAATACCATCCATCAAAAAATCCGATCGAAGTGGTAGCAGTGGAACTAGCAACATACGGAACTATTAATACCATATTTGGCAAAATTAGATCGCTGAACTGTAGCAACTAGCAAGGAATCGAAGTACGCATATTTTAAAACATACGTGGATTTTGTGATAAATAAGTACATCTTTGAGAGACGCTTCCGTCTCGCTCACCGCTGCGGAAATTAGAATCGATGGGCCGCCATCCATTCTGTCTTCAACCAGATCAGAACTGGGGCTTTCCGTTGCACTCTCCCCATACGCCAGCAGAGATGCCAACGCAGAACAAAGAACCGGACGTGATAAAGTTGCAACTTTGACTGACGGAACTGGAGGTGGAGGCCTGAAGTAACTACCTTGCTCATCTTCTGATCGGTCAACAATGCTGAGTTCCAAAGAGAGCCCGCTAAAAAGCAAGCTAACATTTTACTCTGCTACTCAGCGGGCTTAGGCAAAAACACAAATAAGATTAAACAGGAGGTGCTTAAAGGAGATCAGACAACCATGGACTATACTACTACAGGGTCCGTCAAAAAATAAAACAATCCCGCAGAGTTTTGCTGTAGCAGCCGCAAATCTCAACCGATTTCAATAAATCTTGTTTTAAATGAAAGATAAATAAATTCTACAAAGAGTGGTGTAACTTTCATTATGATACTCTGCTTAGTTCCTAAGATATTTGCTTTAAAATTCAAAACAGAGATTTCGGCAATGAACAATAGTGATTAAAACAACCCAGCAGATTTTATACTTTTGCAACCACGACTCTCAATCTCGCCGTTCGGGACACTCCCGGCTGCAGAAAGTCAGTAGCGCAGCCGTCAGTTAATCGACAAGCCTCTCCAAACAGACTAAATGTTGGTTTAACCAGAGGAAAACAGGGTTTGATTCTTGGCTAGTACTGCACTGCCAAAGGGTCCAAAAAGTGTGCCCATGTCGGTGGCCGCAATGAACTTTGTGAGTGGGCAGTCAAACATCACATCGCGGCCAGTCAAGCGCAGTTGCTACCATTTTCCATCTGTATCAAGGCACTCAATGCTGGTAAAGGAACGCCGATCGTAAAGTGCATGTCAGTTTCGTTTGCACGTCGGTTCTGTCTCTTGCCCACAGCACAATACTTGCTCAAGGCGTTCTTTGGAGAAGACGCCCTAGACCGGCTGGAGAAAGGAAGCAAACTGTTGTAAGAGGAATGGACGTTGATGAGGGAGACGTCAATGCCGGGCGCCTGGTGAACAGGTGGCTTAGATGTCGGGTATCTGCATGAAATCAGTAAGTAGAATGGTTTGCAGTTGGTCGGTGTAATGGAAGCAAGAAAGCACTGCAGAAGAACACTGGTATGGTGTGTGTGAATAGCTCTGAATGAAGACTGTCAGAAGGCTGACTTGCCAGAAGGTACCCGAACATCAGCAGCAAGCATCAAGAAGACGCTTCAGTTATCAGCTGTGCAACGCCAGGGTACTCAACTAAACCTCGCACTGCAGTCAATGCCTGGCAAAACTTCTGTCCTCAATCGCCGCCGTGTGTCAGTTCTGAACCAACTCCGGGTCCTAACTTTTATCCAACAAACAAAGAATCTAAGAATTCAGTACATACACTGAGTACCAAAAAAAAAAGAAAACCAAATCTAAGAACTGTCAGAGTCTCCTGAACAGTCCACCACTCCACCGCCACCTTTTTGACCGGCAGCGAGCCTCTTCTCTTTCTCTATTCGAATCTGCTTATCGTGTTGGTATTTGACTTTGATGTCAAACCCTGACAAGCAGATTCTTTGCATAGCCACTTTGGCACCGAAATTAGTAATACGAATACCATTCATGGTAACTCTGTCAGCGTTTTTTAGTGGAAAATAAATGTCGATAAAGGTCCACTTCCGTTTGTGGCACTCCAGCCGCAACTCGTCATTGAGTTTACAGACCATATTGTCCAATTTTGGCAGCGGTGGAAGCCCACAGACGCCCACCAGAGTAGAGTTGAAGCCATTTCGCTTGCACAAGGTAATTATCCTAATCAAATCGCGAACCAGAGTATGGGGCTGGCGCTGCATCAAGTTTACCGTTCCAGCCAGAATCACCAAGGAGGTGACCTGGTTGGTGAAAAAGGACTGCTTGATGGAGTTCGCAATCCTGTTTGCATCCATCCCAGGGAATGGAAGGAGCAAACAAGATCTCCTACAGTGGTAGAATCGGCTTAGTTGCGAATCTCCTATGAGAACCGTGCGAGTTTGGGAATCCGCTGACCTATGATCACTGAGGTCACTCAAGCGACCGCGTAGGTCATCTGGCTGCCTAGCCTCCCAAGAGGTGGACGTAGAGGGTCCAGGTACCGGACTATCGGACTGAGCAGGCTGTGAAGGAAAATGGGGCAATCCCCCAAACAGCATGGGATTAGCGGCACCAACACGAGCAACGTTATTGAGCAGAGTCAAAAGCTCAGATTCAGATTGTGCCACCATCGTGGCCATCTCCACCTTGCCCTGACGAAGCAACTGGGTGTTAAATTCATGTAGCAAAGGCTTTAAGAGATCATCTGAAACAAACAGCAGAAAAATAGGCTGGCCAGTTAGACTGGTCCAAACAGAAACCAAGCAAAAACCACAGATAGGGTGCGCCCAGTGATGGCACTTAATAAGCTCTAGAAGGTGCAGACGAAACATGGTTGCGATACATAGTCTGAGAAGCTTCAATGGTGTCCTGAATGATCAATCGTTTCATAAGTCGCAAGTACTGAAAAGGAACACCAAGATAGTGTAGTGGTTGATCATTCAGTGGATCCCATGTACCCAGTGCACCCACAATGATTGCATCCAGGAAAACTTGGTACCCTTGGCACTCATATGCAAAAGCTTCTCTCAAGTAAGTAGCGATTTTTTGCTGACGTGCAATATCAAAGGAATCTGGACCATTTTCAAAAGGGCATGCAACATCCAAGATCCAGACAACCTTTTTAGCATCGTCCCTGACCACAATGTCAGGACGAACAGTGCGTCCAGCTACGCCACAGACTTTATTAACTTGAATAACAGTATCTTTGGGTACCTGCTTGCGGACTGCCTGTACTACCCGGTTCTGAATTGCATTATGACGCTGTGTTATTATCCCTGTGGCCCTGTGTGCGTTGCAGTGATTCAGAACGTGGGGCAGTGTTTCTTTCTGATAGCCACAACGTCTGCAGCGCAGGTCTCCAGAGGCCCCAGGTCGAGCATTAACTGGCAAAAGATTTAGGCGAGCAGCATGGATGAATTTGAATCCAGCAAAGGAAATATATTTACCATCCCGATTAAAGTGACTGCTGGCACCGTCTTTGCGAACACACGACATCGTTTTGCCCTGGTTACGTTTGTCATTGCAAAAATTATCAGTCCGAACTTTACCCAGAGCCATGCGTAAGTTACGGTAGAGGAACCTGCGAGATTTAGGGGTTATGTTCAGTTGTCTGCCTTCGCCATTTTGAAAACTGACACAGAGGTCATTGTCAACGAAAGAGAAAAGAATGTCTATACCCTCACCCTTTCGTTTTAGTGATCTGACGGCCTTTCTAAATCGTTTAAAGACGTTTTTGGCATCACCACCAGAGTTTGAACGATAGCTGGAAAAGGCTCCTTCAGTGGAGCCATTTACAAAACCAGCAAGTTCGTCCTGAGTAGGGGCATGATTCAGCCATCGATGTACGGTATCTCTGAACATAGCCCATGCCAATGTCTTGGTTTTTGTATTGGGTGACGTAAGCAGACGGTACACATGGGCCACTGTCTGAAGATCCAGTTCGTCATGGACTGGCAAAAGGCCCATGCCCCCCTGAAGAGCGGAGCTGTAGAGGTAAGGAGTGGCAGCATTAGCAGGCAGACTGAGAACCTGTTTAGCAGACCTTCTAAGAGCATCATCGAATGCATCAGTTTCTGATTTAGTCGGCTCTGTCAGCCTGGCCACTGAAACGGAGTTGAGAGTCTTTACTAGTAGCTCTTGTACACAACACACACAAGCACACGCACACACTCACACAACCACTCGCTAACTTGGTAATACAAACACTCACACAAACTATCAAACTCTTCATCACTCCCCTTTCAACAAGTGTCGACTGGCCGCCGCTGTGCCTGACAATCGGAGAGACGAACTATGGGAGCTGCACCGCCTCTGTTGACTCGGCATCTTCAGTAGCAAGCTGCCCTGCACTGACACCACATTGATCCGATCTCTTGCGCGCCACGCTGCGGCCTTTCTGCGCCTTTACCTTGATCTGACGACTTGTCAACGGTGAAACAGACTTGCCACTCCTGGACAGCGAACTCAAGCGAATTGCCATTCTTCTCCACCTCTGTCCTCTTCTTCTCATTGCCTTTCTTCTTCCTCTCACTTTCATCTTTCTCTTTCTTCTCTTGACCCTTTTCATCCTCTTGCTCCTCATAATCACTTTTCTTCCCATCACTTTACTCCAAATCATCCTTTTTCTTCTCATCCTCTTACTTCTCAATACTCTCTTACTTCTCAGCACTTTCTTTCTCTTCACTTTCCTTTTCCTCATCATCTTTTCTCCTTCTACCCAAAACATCTTTCTTCTTCCTTTCTCATCTTCCATTTCTTCCTCTTTCTCTTTATCTTTCTCTTCTTCTTCTTCTTTCTTCCTTCTCCTCATCCTCTTTCTTCTCTTTCCTTTCTTTCTTCCAGCCATACCAAAGAACACAGAATCACCAAAAGAAAACATCTGAACACAAGAAACATATGGAGAGGAATAAACTCGATCAGGAAACGCCGGTTCTGCAGACGGCAAAATATCTTCTTTCTCCAAACCAAAAACTTCCAAAAGAACAGGACCGTCCCTCACTGAGCAAACTGAGCTAGCCACAACTGAATCATCTTGGACGTCCTTGAGAACTGTCTGGAACAAAGCCGAATCTTTAGTGTCGGCAGAGGTCACATCGATGGGATCGTCCACGTGTGCCCCAAGAAGCGCGCTATGAGATGGTTCCATTTGCGGACCATTCACATCTTCAGAGAAAAGGCTTTGAGCCGGAGAACAGGAACTTGACACTTGATCATCCCAAAAGATCGCCACATTAAAACCTAATCGTGCTGCACTTGCTTCTGTGAGAATGACTTGGTCAGACGCCTCGATCGCCGGATTCACTACAAAAGACATGCTAGGGCAGTGGTGAGTGTCAGTCGAAACGGTCAGGTGAACCACATCGCAAAGGTATGAATCGCCAAACGCAGATGAAACGATATGACTTTGTGGGATGTACTGCAACCAATAGTCTCGAGTCTGTTGTGCTACGGGACTGCTCAACATATTGACCTCAGCGCCTGTGTCGATGAGTGCCGGAAAAAGATAGTGACCAAAGGACAGCGGGATGTAGAGATCAGACTGGATAGGAGAATGCCCACAGAAGGGAGGATCGACCATTAACCCAGTGAAGGGAGTGTTTAATGAGCCGACCTGGACATTCGACGTGCCAGAACACGAAGCTGCTTCCTCTTTCACAGGAGCCTTGTTGCATTGAGACAGGTACTGGTCGAACATACGGTCAAGGCGCTGCTGGTGCTCGCGATCACGCTGCTGTTGTTCGATCCACCATTGCCGTTGCTGTTCGAGATCACGCTGGCTTTGTTCTCGTAGAAGTCGGAGGGATTCATGAAAGGTAGGTGTCGTCATGTGAGCATCGGATGGGGCACGGCTGTGCCTGATGATCACGGAACGCGGGACTGGAGCTTGAGACTGGAAATGAGAGTAACTTGAGGCGAGACTCATGGTAGAACTTGTGCGTTGTAGTGGAACTTGACTGAAGGTGGCTCCCGGGTCTCTTTGGCACCAATGAAACGGAGTTGAGAGTCTTTACTAGTAGCTCTTGTACACAACACACACAAGCACACGCACACACTCACACAACCACTCGCTAACTTGGTAATACAAACACTCACACAAACTATCAAACACCACATAGCTAAATCGGGGCAAGATAAAAGTTTTAATGGCAGACATTTTCTGCCAAGGTGCCAGCTCAGAGTCGACTAATTTCTTCAAACCTTCAGCGCTTTTAACCAGAGAAGGCACAGGAGTTTGGTCAACTCCATGACCCATTGGAACTCCAAGATACTCATAGGCCTCCTGCCAGTCAAGAGAAGGAACCCTGTCATTCTGCAGATTGAATTCCACACATTTTGTTTTGCCCTTCTCTAAACACAGGGAAGCACACTTTTGTGGCTTGAAGGTAAGACCACATGTAGTGGCAACCAAATCAATGAAGTCCAATGATGATTGAAGCTGATCAACGCTCTCTGACACCAGGACCAGGTCATCTGCATAAGCTAAGACTGACACCTCCTCCCCGAACAAGGAATAAAACGCGTAGCTGCGGCTGGCTTTGTAGCTCCTGATTAGAAATTCCACAGCAATATTGAACAAAATAGGGCTAAGTGGGTCCCCTTGTTTGACACCTGCCCTAATTGGAATAGGTGCAGTTTCTTTTGCTCCTACTTGGACTGTAGTCATTGCATCCGTGTAAAGGTCCTGAATAAGAGCTATAAGATCTCTGGGGAAACCCAATTTAGTGAGCATGTAGGTGATAAGCGCATGTGGAACTGAGCCAAAAGCGTTTGCCAGGTCCAACCAGGCCACTGCCAATGGCCTCTTGTATGTCCTGGCATTGTGTAAGACCGTTTCCAAAGTGAACACATTTTCCACACAACCCTCATTCTGTTCAAAGCCTGTCTGCTCATGGCTAACAACCAACTCTTTGGCATCGGTCTGCTTCTTTTGCCAACTCAGACCACCAATACGCTTGGCCAAGAGGGCCGTAAAAGTCTTATAAATGGTCTGAGTTATAGCAATTGGGCGCCAATTGTCGAGTTGGTCAACATTGCCCTTTTTGTGAAGCAAGATGGTTTTTGTAGTTTTCCAATCCTTTGGGATCCTTTGTTC
Source organism: Sabatieria punctata (assembly GCA_030248155.1). Taxonomy (NCBI): domain Eukaryota; kingdom Metazoa; phylum Nematoda; class Chromadorea; order Araeolaimida; family Comesomatidae; genus Sabatieria; species Sabatieria punctata. The sequence goes on along the minus strand of JASANB010005121.1, from coordinate 27,872 downwards.
AGACAGACAAATATTGAATATTTCAGCCAACACTTCCCCCTTGGGGTCGGCCCGTTTCAGATCCAGGTAGGTTACTTTATCAGCTCCTGGTGCTGTATTCCTACTCCTGCCCAGAATAAGACAGACTTCCTTTGGCACAACTGGATCAATCAGAAACCGACCATCCTCTGTGGAAATTGGCACCGCAGGACAATCAACTGTGCTAATCTTCATCATGTCTATCTCCTGAAATGCGAGCTTATTATGGAAGTATTCCTCAACTTCCTCTACTGGGACTGGACATTTAGGAGAAGAAAATCCAAGGATGGATTTCATTGCCGACTTACGATTTCGATTGTACAGTTTTTGCAGTTCACTGCGGTTAGGTTTAGCTAGGGCCCCTGAGTTGGGTGATTTCTTTATATTTCTTTTACTAGGCTTGTCATCCCTACTAGCCAACTTGCTGTCAGTCCAGGTCAGTTTATGGACCATTAATGGTGTTTCCGTTTGGGCCGAGCGATCCTGAACTAGAGTACCCCTAAACCTGTGGGGCTCAGACAGCTCTGTTGAACTCCTACTCTCCTTACCCCTTTCTGCACCCACATCTGCTGCAGGATATGCCTTCCTGTCTAGAGGGGATTTTTTCTGGTGTTTGGCTTTTATGCCAGAGGTGAAATCATGGCAGATTTGTTCGAACTCCCCCCAGGAACCTTTTCCTTGCAGCCATTGCTTAATCTTTATCATGGTTTCAAGGCTCGATTCTGGGGTTTTCTTTTCTCGTTTCTGCCTTTGTTTCCTTGCCCCCTCAACCTGTGATGGCACAGGGGAGGCGCTCCTGGAATCCACCGAATCGTCTAGAATCTGCACTGACCCTTCATTGAAACTTGCTGGGGCATCAAGAAATTCAACTTCCTCTTCTTCCTCCACCTCCTCTTCGGGAGCCTCAGGCGCTTCCTGTGCCAGATGAGAAGTTCCTGCCGCAGGCATCTCAGCAGAGCTACCTTTCTTCTGGACAATAGGCTGGTCCTCTTTAGCTTGTTTTTTTTGGTCAGTGGAAGGAGGACTAGCTGGAGGATAGACAGCTCCTATCCTATCCTATCCTAAGCTCCTATCTTTGCCAAAGCAACACAATGTCCTAAGCTGTTCTGTCCCAAATATCCTCCTTGTATCTGCCCTAAACTAACACAATGTTCTCAGGTGTTCTGTCCGAGATGTACTCTATGTATTTGTTCTAAACCAACTCCTTGTCCAAGTTTGTTTTCTTGAATTTTGACTCCTTGCTCTACAAGTAGTAAAGTTGTTCTGTCGAAAACAACAACAAGAACGAAGAAGAACAAGAACAACTGTGTCAACTTGTTTTTGATGGCCTTTTTGTAGATGGACCAGCCAGGTTGTATCTGTTAACTCGCTTGTAGCCCAACAGCCATTGAGCTTAACATGTGGCCGATATAGACTGTGCCACCATCTGTTTGGGGTTTCTAAAGCTAGACACGTCTGTGTTGGCTTCTGTTTGCTCGTTAGTAGTGTTTACAGTCAGAGCGTCTTTTGAGTTTATCTGTTCATGGTTGGTTGGTTCCCGGTAGAGGCCATTAGCTATGCTGCCTATGACAACCAGGTATAATAAGTTATTAATTTGTATAGTACTGCTAAAGTTTATAGATAGACTTTTGTTTTTAGCTGTCAACAGACGCCGTCCTGTTAACCTTGTTCGCGCACACTGCTGTTAATGATCCAAGGTAAGCTAAAAAATTTAAAAGGAAATTTTTTGTTTTAAAAAATTGCTTCAATTGCTATAGATTTTTAGCGCGTGGCAGGCCGATTTTATCGGAGGGTTAACCTTTGGCTGCCGACATTTGCTCCAGGAAAGGTCTAAAGCAAGTAATTTTGCAAGTTTCGCTAAATTCCTTTCTCAGATACTATATGTACAATGTAAGCGTTGCAGCCGGGGAACAGGCCAGGATAGTAAGACAGATGAAAGATAAAAGGCACCCAGAGGCTGTGATTACAGTGAAGCAGAAACTGTCAGAGAGGAGAACTGAAACGCAAGGATATCTGAAGCTCCAACTCTACCAACTCTCAGTTGATGGGGCAGCGGCGTGGTCGGTGAAGGACTCGTTCCAATACTGGCTAGTCGTTCCAAGTCGTTGAAACAAAACGAGAAGCTATGAGCTGTTCATCATACGAGAGCTGGCCTAGATGCTCGAAACCGACCGTGTAGCTGTAGTGCCATGCTCGATGCAAGCTGATGAAATTGTTTGCACATCAAACAACACGCGGTCGTCTTACACGAATATTGTTTTCTGAAAAGTACTGATATGCCGAAGATGCAAAAAGAAGTTCAAACAGAACCGATGTCTGAGCTGGCTGAATTAGTAAAATGGTTAACGGATCATCAGTTCGACGTTTCAATGCTAATAAAAGACGCTGTTTTTGACCAGTCTCATTTTCATGACAGCTATGCAAAGAGCACAGTAAGTTTTATAGTTTTAGATAATAGATGTATTAGCCATCTAATGCCTCAATTATAACAGGTGTTTGTCTGTGCAACACAAACCGGTAAATCGGAATTCAAGATGACGGCGGAAAAGTTGACTGCATAATTACAGTTAACAAACTTTGGTGCCGATAAGTACCCGTATCCTGTATCACCAGTATCCTTGGTTAAATCGTGTGTGTCAAGTTGTATTGGACAAGCCCTATCTTGTTACAGAATTATCGTCGGTAGTTGGTGGTATATACGAATACCTTGTCAAGATAAATTCTATACCAAGAATGATGAATATAATGTGTAACGTTATTATGTAAACGTCAATATCCTTTCGTTAAATGCACTGCAATTCGCGCGGCCTCCCATCATACCCAACTTACCCGCTAATAGCGTTCATCAATTTTGCAGTTGACACCTTATAACCCGGATTAGCCTTAGTTGGGTTGGGTTCTATTCTATATTAAATCAATATAACTGCGAAGTAAATAAACTAAATGAATTATCAAACTGCTACTTATTTCTAAACAAGCGGGCATTCCGACAGATCTGAGGTACGTAAGCACTTGGATTCACCACTGACTCTTTTGCCAATTTCATTAAGTACACTAAACCAATGCTGTAGTATGTTTGTACGACGACGCTGGCTGGTTACAATGAACTGATTTTCAGTCTCTATTGCTAAATATTGATGGCTGTCACCAACGTTTATTAACGATATTAGGGTTCTCCTACTGAGACTTGTTCGTGTGGTACTGGGGCTCCTTGGTGTGTGTCATTTTTTTTATAAGTTTATAGGGCATGAACGAAAGCCGTAACAGGAGCAAAGAAATAGTCAAACACAACAGTATAGCACCAGTAGATCAAGAGAATCGGCCAAGCAGAATTAAGCATTGTTGCGTCTCTGTAGTGCAGGTGCCAAGAAAGTGTGTAGCCGGCACAGGTAACAGTGGAGAGTAAGTGGTCCAATCAGTAATCCTTATCTGACAGTCCAATTAGTACGGAAAGCAGGCAGTACATCTTTGGTCAGATAGAGGAAAGTTGTCCACACAATCACCAGATTTAGTTGCTTTTCAGTTGTTTAGTTGATTTTAGTTTAGGTGTGTTGCATTTTCTGTAAATGGGGCTGCCAAAGTGCCAACTTGCGGCCAAAGTTCTTTCTCTGTCTACCACCATATCATTGAAAATTCTCTGGCCGAACTGATGGGGTACTTAGAAACTGTGCGTTGTTTTAGGAGCCTCGTCGACGACCTAAACAAACGTCATTCAATAAAGATACAGACCGAAACTCGAACCGAGCAGAATAACTTGACCAACCAACAACTTCTCACATATTTCTTTCTTACACGTTTACTCTCTCTTTTCGTCTGAGCTGACAAAAAACAACACTTCAAATCAACCAACAAAAACGTAGAAACTTGTTAACGATGTCCATGATGCACAATAAAGTTATCGAATCACATTCGACAATCATACCATAATTCTGCTGATGCTTCTGGGATCCGGGGATCCAACTGCAGCAAATTGGGCCGGCTTATGTACGGTAGTGCTGAGTACTACAGATGCGACTGTACTGAGGTTCAAATCCTAGGCATTGGATTCAGCCGTTGCGAATTGAACTGCTAGAAAGTAGAGAGCAGTACACAGTCTACAGCGGGTGAGCAGCGAAGTACCATTAGCTGCGCAGATTGCAGTAGCGACAACTGGAACAAAGGGCCTGAAAACTTACAGGCCTTTACCAGCACACAATTTTATGGCAAACTGGTTTGGGTCGGGTCGGGTCGCCAACTCTTCTCTACTGGCCGCAAAACGGCGTGCCAATCGGCGTAGTTGATGTCAGTGACAAAAACTGGTGATTTTGTGATATCACATCTGTCAAATACGGTTCTCAAAAATCTTAATTAGAATACTATACAGTCAGGTCTCGTTAATCCGGAGAAGTTGGGACGAGCAGATTTTGTCCGGATTAACCAATTTCCGGATTAACGAAACAAAATTATAAAACGTTGTTTTCAGCTTGAATGCAGTACCGCAATGTTCTCTTTACTGTTAGAATATAAACGTAACGATTTTATCGAATTTTGCACCACAAAAAACGGCTCTAAACTCTCTATTTCGGCGACATAAAGTGTAACTCTCTATTTCGGCGACAGAAAGTCTGTGATCGAAGTCTTTTTACTGCAGCTAAGTTTGTAATCGCTGTTCCAAGCGACGGAAGCTGAGCACTTTATGTGCCGAAAAGTACTCCATGCGACTTTGGCAGAAATGACTGATTCTAGCCAGGGAATTGAAAGCCTCTAAGATGAGTGGGAGGTGCTTGTGCAGCGTCTAACGGTAACAGCCATATTTATATGGAGTTGCAATCTGACAGTCAAACGATCAGTTGAAAGTAGGGTGGTCGGACACTAAAAAATCCGTTTTTTTGCGCTTTTCGGTCACCAACCAAATTTTGAACGGCTGCCGTTCACTAGTCTGTTGACCAAATGTTATCAGTTATGGCTCGTTAGAAAGATCATTTCAAGTAGTGTCAAGTGCTTTTACCCGTTTTTCAAAAGATTGGATTATCTTGTGCAATCGGTCCTAAATTTTAACAGGCCATATCTCAAACTTGACCATGGTATCTTAAAAAGTGACTATCATATTCGGAATCTCCGTTCTTTTGTGCATCTAACGGTACAAACCATTTTTATATAGAATTGCAATCTGATGGTCAAACGATCAGTTGAAGGTAGGGTGGTCGGACACTTTCAAAAATCCGGGTTTTTTTGCGCTTTTCGGTCACCCACCAAGTTTTGAACGGCTGCCGTTCACTAGTCTGTTGACCAAATGTTATCTGTTATGGCGCATTCGAAAACTAATGTGACGTCTTCCATGACGGTTTTGTTACTGGTCAAAAATTTTTGAGGCATTATGTGCAATTTGTCCTGGACTTTGGTGAGTCGTATCTCAAAATTATTTGCTAAAGCAGCTGGAAGCAGATTCGGAGTCTCCATTCGTTTCTGCGTCTAACGGTAAGATTTGTCAAAAATATTTCAGATGGAATGGCGAATGACAGCTAGACAAACGATTGGGGGCCGACGGAAAAGCTACAAAAACCTGGTTTATGAAAATGTTTGACCATCCTACCTTCAACTGATCGTTTGACTATCGAAGTGCAAGTCCATATAAATGCGGTTGATACCGTTAGACGCAGAAACGAACGGACACTCCGAATCTGCTTTCGGCTGCTTTCGAAAATAATTCGCTTTTGAGATACGACTCACCAAAATCCAGGACAAATTGTACATAATGCCTCGAAAATTTTCGACCAGCAACAAAACCATCGTAGAATAAGTCACATTAGTTTTCGAATGAGCCATAACTGGTAATAATTGGCCAACAGAACAGTGAATGACAGCTAGACAAAGTTTGGTGGGTGCGAAAAGCGCAAAAAACTCGATTTTTGAAAGTGTCCGACCACCCTACCTTCAACTGATCGTTTGACCATCAGATTGCAATTCTATATAAAAATGGTTTGTACCGTTAGATGCACAAAAGAACGGAGATTCCGAATATGATAGCCACTTTTTAAGATACCATATTCAATTTTAAGATATGGTTTGTTAAAGTTTAGGGCCGATTGCACCAGATCAATCCAATCTCTTGAAAAACTGGTAATAGCACTTGACACTACTTGAAATGGCCTTTCTAGCGAGCCATAACTGATAACATTAAGAGACTAGTGAACGGAAGCTGTTCAAAGTTTGGTGGGTGACCGAAAAGCGCAAAAAAACCGGATTTTTGAGTGTCCGACCACCCTACTTTCAACTGATCGTTTGACTGTCAAATTGCAACTCCATATAAATATGGCTGGTACCGTTAGACGCACAAAAGAACGGAGATTTCGAATATGATAGCCACTATTTGAGATACCATGTTCAATTTTAAGATATGGCCTGTTAAAGTTTATGGCTAATTGCACAAGATCAGACCAATTTTTTGAAAATCTGACAGAAGCGCTTGAAACTACTTGAAATGATCTTTCTAGCGAGCCATAATTGATAAAATTTGGGCCACAGACTAGTGAACCGCAGCCGTTCAAATTTGGGGTGGCGCCACTGGAGAGTGCCAAAATCCCGATTTTCGAGGGTCCATAACTTGGGTTCAAATGCAGCTAGAGAAAATCGGATGGCAAACTTTTTCATTTGCTTTCATGGTCTTGAATCGCTGAAAGTTTCACATCTGTGCGATGATTTTGAAAAATCAGCTGTACAGACCAATGTTTGATTTTTTCGTGGACCGACTCTTAAGATGCAACACGCTTTGAATTATGTCTACATAGCCAATAGCTAGTCTTCAACACACGTTGCATTTCCCGTTTATGCATGCCATCTGCGTATTAGTCTTGTGTGGTTTTGTTGTGGTTCTTTGTATGTGTTTATTTTCATTACTTCAAACTAGTCCAACTTAGTGAGAGATGAATGTATTGAAATGATTATCAAAAGGCAGTCGGTTTTCCTGACCTGCAAACCAGCGGCAAAAAGTCGGCATCTGGGCGACTGGCGAGCGTGCAGAGAAAATTAACCATCTGTTCGTGTACTCGAATTACTACGGTATGCGGCGAAGTTCTAGTAGCACACGTTTTTGTTGTGAAATTTTGGTATTACCACTAGTAGAACACACACACAGACTCTACATTTTTTACTACATACATCATATTCAAACACTTGCGTTCCGGCTACGAACTCAGCCAAATCCACCCATGGGGTGGCCAGCAACCGTCTGATCCTTCCCTGCTTTCGGGTGAGAGTGGCGCCTTCGCCAAACGCAGCGAATGTAGAGCACCAGTACGAAGAAAAGACCAAATCCACCGATAATCCTGAACCACGGCCCTGAGATCTTGTAGGCTGAATGCAGATTGATTTGTATGTTGCTGATTTGTAGCATTTCCGTGCCGAAAAGAAAATCCGCGGCCGCTCTTTGTGCATTTCCCGGCATGTAACGTGCCCCTGAGAACCACGCTGTTGATATAGGGTAAAGGGTTCATAATTTTGATGGTGACCATTGTAAATATTGTACTGGGCATTATTGAGCCGACCGATCGTCCATACAGTAGCCCAATCGTTCTTGTTAAAAAGAAGAGACCTATTGAATTATGAAAGTGGCTGGACTGAAAGTGTTCATTACCTGGAGTCTGGAGTTTGCTTAGAATCCAGCCATTCTCGGGGCAATGGCGGACTACGGTGCTCAGGAGTCCGCCCCGTCTCGTTTGCCACGGCACAGGCGGCAAGCCTTGATCGGCGTTGGCCACACGTGGTTGACCGAAGCTGGCTGTGGTCTGGACCGGCACGTTCCTGTGGGACCAGTAGAACACGTGAAAGAGGTACGTGTTGTTCGTCAAAATCATGCTTTGGATTAATCTAGGCGTATTTTGACATAATTTTTAATACAAAAAAATTACTGAGGGGAGGGGGTAGTGTAGAGATGCAACCGTGAAGAAAAAGAACGGATTCCGAATACTGGATAATATTTCAAAATACCGGATAGTAATGATCATCAGGCTTTAACGAAGTACAGTAATTTTCAAGCCAGAAATAAACCTTTTTGACGCTTTCAACGTAAGATATGACTGATATCGTGTTGAATCAGCTATATTTTCCAGATAATAGGCTATAGTTAAGTCCGAAAATCGCAATAATCTGCATGCGACCACAAAAATACACTCGAAAACGTGAAGAATTTTCATAAAAAATGCGACTCTTTGGCTATCTGGTATTGTCCAATATCCGGTAACCAAAATACCGGATAGTGTTTTAGAGCTAGTTACAGCACTAACTACAAACAAATCTGGCTAGGAACTAGGTCTATTTTGGTATATACAGGGTGTGCCAAAAAAAAACAACCCAGCAGATTTTTTGCTGTAGCAACCGCAAATCGCAACCGATTTGAATGAATCTTTTTTTAAATAAAAGATAAATAAATTCTTGAAAGACCGATGAATCGCTTATTAAGATAGCCTGCTTAGTTCCTGAGATATTTGCCCTCAAAGTCAAAACAGAGATTTTGGCAGTGAACAAGAGTGATAAACACAACCCAGCAGATTTTTTACTTTTGCAACCATGAATCTTAACCGATTTGAATGAATCCTTTTTTGAATGAAAGATTGATGAATTCTTCAAAGATTGGTGCAATTTTTATTGAGATTCACTGCTTAGTTCTTGAGATATTTGCCCTCAAAGTCTAAACAGATTTTGGCAAAGAACAAGAGCGATTCCGTTGCACTTCATAATAAAGCAGATTCCTACTGCTGGGGGCTAATGACACTTTACTGTTGAAGTGAGCCGAGTTTCTGTGTCACCAGTAAAGCCTCCAATAGCCCTCAACAGTAGCAGGAATCCGTTTTATTACGAAGTGCAGCGGAAAAAGAAAAAATCCCTCTTGTTCATTGCCAAAATCACAGTTTTGACTTTGAGAGTGAATATCTCAGGGACTAAGCAGAGTACATTAATAAAAGTTGCACCATTCTTTCAAGAATTTATTTATCTTTCATTTAAAAAAGGATTCATTCAAATCGGTTGAATTTTGCTGTTGCTACAGCGAAAAATCTGCTGGGTTGTTTTTTTTTGGCACACCCTGTATAAGGTTAAAAACAAGAGGGGTAAAGGTTAACAATCTAGGTCCCTCAGTGGCCGGCCAAATCAATAATTGGTCTGGCCGCTAATTAATAAGGAAGAGGTCAGAGCTGGCCGCTGGCTGCCTGCGCGCACCAATTATAAGTCCAGCGATGCAATAATGCCAAACAATAGGAAGTTGAGAATATCTGTTTATTTTGATAAGTCTGCACACACACACACATTATACAACACGAAGATTCAAGCGCACATACAAGGCACACAATTGAGCAAAGACTCTAACGTACAATACATACAGACACGTAAACGTATTATACAGACACAGACTAGGGAGTAGCGTACCACAACGAGATCTGCGTACAAAGACTATGGAAAACAGTCTCGCCCTTCAAGCCATGAAACTGACGCCACATAAACTCATCGAGGTGGGAGGGGATCATATTTACATGAGTGCCGTTCATACTTTTGAATTTTCGCTTAGCGTTGCGCCAGAAGTTCTCTACGCAGTTGGTGTGAACCCCGGTGATCGGATCCACAAAGTTCTCCGAGTGATTGACAGAGGAGTGCTGGAAGGGGGCTGAACAGGCAGGGTCGGGATTCGATCATACGCGCGCCACTGGTCCGAGAAGATGTGAGTTCCAGGGGCGCAGTGTTCGCCGATGATGGGGAGCAGGGTGGCACTGCTGCGGTCATCGACAAACTGCACCACGCCGATCTTCTGTTGAGGGTCGTAGATTCCGAACACCCATCGCTCCCTGACGCGGCGACCTCGGTGGTACTTGGATTTGGCCATCACACTGCTATTCAGAGGGCGTCAAAGGTCAAATTACACAGAAATTTGAAGATATTCAAAAGGAAATCAGCTGTTTTTATGCCAAACTTTATGAAGAACCAGAACCTGCTACTGCGGATGCTGAACGTGTTTTCCTTGATCAGCCAACTTTAGTAACGTTGACAGAGGAACAGAAGGGAAGCCTGGGACAGGCGTTAAGTGAAAGAGAAATTAAACAAGCCATGAACGAGATGCAAAGTAATAAAACACCTGGTAGTGATGGAATTCCAGTAGAATTTTATTTGCAGTTTTGGGATGACATTAAGCAGAGGCTTCTTGCAATGTATCATGAAGTGTACCTAAGAGGACATCTAACACAGACGCAGTGTAGGAGCATTATCAAGCTGATCCCAAAAGGGGACAAATGTAAAAGACTATTGAAAAACTGGCGGCCTATTTCCCTGTTGAATGTTGATTTTAAAGTATTATCTAAAGTGTTGGCAAACAGGATTAAGCCCATGTTGAGAAGTTTAATACATGAGGATCAATGTGGGTTTGTCCCAGGTCGATATATTGGTGAAAATGTTCGAAATTTGCTGGACCTGATGGAGTATTTGAACGAAGAAAACAAACCGGGCTTTCTAATAGCGTTAGACATTGAAAAAGCGTTTGATAAAGTGAACAGAAAGTTTATGTTTAAGGTTCTGGAAAAATTTGATTGTCATACAGAGTGGATCCGTTGGGTCAGGATACTGTATACAAATCCCCGGGCAGCTGTTTTGAATCATGGTTATCTTACAGAAGAATTTGATCTGTTATCAGGGGTACGACAAGGCTGTCCTCTAAGTCCATACTTGTTTATTATGACTATGGAGGTCCTGGCTAACAGTATTAGGAACAATGCCCAAATTAAAGGAATAACAGTAAACGAATACGAGTACAAATTGAGTTTGTTTGCAGATGATACAACGTTGAGTCTTGCAGATGCCGCTTCAGTCAACCACGCGGTAGATATCATTGAACGTTTCGGTACCGTATCTGGCTTAAAGGTAAACACTAGTAAGACTGAATGCTTAGGACTTGGTTCGTGTAAAAATCGTACTGGTAACTGTGGTCCCTTTACGATGAGTACACAAGCTATACGTATTCTTGGCATATATTTCTCGCATGACGAACAGATTGTACAACAGAAAAATTTTGGAGATAAAATTGCGAAGATGAACCGCACATTATCAGTTTGGTTGTCTAGAGGGCTAACAATTGAAGGACGCATTAATGTAGCGCGCACCTTGGGTCTATCACAGCTTATCTACCCAATGACTGTGCTAAAATGTTCTGATAGGGAGAAGAAACAAATTGAAAAATGCTTATACAGATTCATTTGGAGAGATGGAAAGCCGAAAGTAAAGATGAAAACATTGATTCAAGATTACCACTTGGGAGGACTGAAGGCTCCAAGCGTAGTAATAAGCAACGATTCCATCAAGCTTAAATGGGTTGCTAGATTAGCAAAGAGTTCTCCGTGCAAATGGGCTGCGATTGGCTTGCGAAAACTCAATCAATATGGAGGAATCTTAACACTTCTAGAAAGTCGTTTTAATTGGAACGAAGTGAAAAGCAAAATAAACCCCTTTTATAGTGAACTCCTGAAAGTGTATGTAGAATACTGGGATAATGTTATGTTTAAGAGACCTGCTTATGAGCCACTGCTGGCTAGAAGCATTTTCAACAATAAGGATGTGAAGTTAGGACAACCTAAGCGTATGTACTTTAACCCTAATCTGAAAGAAAACGGAATCACTCAAGTAAGACACTTGTTAGGAGATCAGGGTTTATTTATGGATTACCAGGAAGTGATGGTGAAGCATCCAGCCTTGGCTATAGACAGGAAGCAGTGGAAAAAGTTGTGGACCGCATTGCCCCGTACATGGCGAAACGAAATTTCAGATAACTGGAATGGGTTGCTTCAAGCTTATCAGGCATACAATCCTGCAGTAAAGGATGCAACTAAGCTAAGTATTCCACTGTATAAAATATACAAGCTAGCCAAGATGTATGAAAGTCCTACAGCACAAAAACGATGGATGGATAAATATTGGGTTACAGAGGATTTATTTGAAAAAGCCTGTCTACGGGCACACCGTTTGTCACCTGATGTTAAATTGCGGAATTTTCAATACCGTGTGTTGCATAGGATAGTTCCAACGAAGCAGTATTTATTCTATAGAAGAATAGTAGACGATATGAATTGTAAACAGTGCCATTTGCAGAAAACTGATACAGTGGAGCACATGCTCTATTATTGCGTGGTAGCTAAAAAAGCATGGAGAATGTTAGAATCACTTATTCTTGAAATTGAACACCAGGAGGTAACATTTGATCTAATCTCAGCACTATTTGGACAAATTCATGACCTGTTTGTAAATGCAACAGTTTTGAATCTGTTAGGCATTTATACGAAAGGGTTTATATACAGTTTAGCTCGACGGGAAGTTAAAGATTTTTCCGACATGACCTTTAGGCATTTTATAAAGGCAAGCTTGAAAACTGCACATTTGGCCAGCATAATGTTGAAGAAGGAAGATGCCTTTACCGCAATTTGGGACAAATACTTGCGTTTCTTTCTGATTCAGCATTGAGTAGGGAAACATAACACCGTTCTCTTAAAAGTTTCAAGTATCGAGATAAACTGCTCTATACAACATTTTGTGCAACAAGGATCCGAGCCCAGCTGCTGTGTGTGTACTAACCCATATGTGTTTCACTAACCCATTTTAGAAATAAAACTTTGTTCGTAAAAAAAAAAGGTCAAATTACATCATTCACAGCTCCGGCCAGACTTGTTGGCCGCTGGCCGGATTAACAGAACATTTACCGACGCTCTCTAGTTGCAAGACAAAGTACTGTACATATTGCTTAATTTCTAATGGGAAAATAAAATGTCTACCTCAAACGGTCTGATATGCGTATAAGGTGGTTGGAAAGTCTCAAATCGAGAGACCGGTTCTAGAAACACAGGGTTCTTCCATCTTTGTTGAATTGATTGTAACAATGTAGTTTTTCCGCATGCGACAGTGCCTTGAACCGATACACAGCGCAACATAGCTAAGTGAAGGAAATTTTAAAGCAAGTTTTAGTCGGTCTTTGCTATTTCCACCTAGCCCCGCCGAGAAACATCTAGCCAAGCATAAATCCAGTTGGAAAAAGAACCGACTAGTGAGTGGTAAGTTAGTCTATAAGATTAATTGTTATGTCAAAGTGACACAGCTGCTACGATCTGACGATTCAATTCATTAATTCTTCTTGCTGTGGAATACAATTTATTGCAAGGATAGCTCATACAATGTGAACTGTGTACGTACTATATGTAGAAGATTTACAATAAAATTGACTATTTCTATGCTCATGTGCGGATATAGCTGAGAGTGGTACATTGGGTACTGGGTATAACAACCAGCACTTAGCATTTTTCCGTAACAAAAATAAGATTCAGTTAATGTACCTGGAACAGTCTTCTCCTTCAGACTCTGTATGGAAGATTGGAAAGCGCTGCTGCAGATATTGGTTTAAATGCTGGCAATGCCCAACGCACAGGTTCATTTGTTTACTGTTCAATATTTTCAGCCATACAGCTCCCTTTTTCTATTCGCCCAGGCTATATGGAGAAAGGTGGCGTTGGTCGGACTAAACGATGAGTACCTCAGAGATCGAAACGGCGCTGTGCATATGTGGATCCGCGAGATAATGGCACTGCGCCTGCTGCCCTACCGATTCGCTGTGCAGTTGTGGGAAAGCAGATTGAAGCACGCTCCTCTCACTATGACTTGTTCCTGAGAACAAAAATGCAATCGCTGTCAATGTCTCAAATTGTATTTGAGTTGAGTTATGTAACAAGTTTTGTATTCGATTGAGATGGCGCCCACACCTTGTTGTTACAGTATTCTTGTTTTCGTGTCGATTTTACTACCTTTGTTCGGCAGCTTACGACATTTTTGGTTGAATTTGAGTTTGAGTTAGTATTGGAAGTAAAGAGGAAAGAGAAAGGTGACTGTTGAGTTGGTTGTGCGAGATCGGTGCGTCCGGCCATAGTTTTTTCTTTATTATTAGTTGCATGTCGAATCGAACCTGAGCAAGTACGTTATTGAATCTGTTCTGTTTTCCGGCAACCCTAATCCGGAGGTGGGTGTCGGTCGGTCGAGACGAGTAGAGTAAGGAGAAGGGGCCATCTCTCTTTCTGCGTCAAGTGGTGCCTGTTGACAACGTGCAAGATGCCGGCGCACTCTAAGCCGCGATCAAAAGAAGTCACCGAAAGGAAGCACAGCAAGAACTTAGAACGGTGAGATACCGATTGCTTTTGAGTCCTGTCATTTGCATCGCCACAATTTAATTTGTTGTTAAATGATGCAGCGAACGCCTGTAGCAGCGAATACTAGACAAAACAAAAGAAAGACGCATTTGTTAGCAAAAAAGCAGCCTTTAGAGGAGGACGTTAAATTGTTGTTGGAAGAGTTAGATGATTTAGCCAAGTTGGTGTCGTCGACTGAGCCGCCGGAGGGTTGGCCAGAATTGTACCTAGAATTTAAGGAGCAAACAGTGGAGGCCAACAACCGTTTGACAGCCCTCGTTAAAGACCTGCGCCCCCTCACAGTAAATTCTGAGACAGAATCAGCGGAGCTAAAAGAATTCGAAGCTAAATTGAAGGAGAAAGTGAGGGAGGCATTAAATCGACTAGAGCTGCTTGAAAAGCATTTGGGCCCTGGGACTCTGATATCTTTCGATAGTGACGATGACGAACACAATGTAGTTGAGTCTCAGGAGTCGCCCGATGTTAATTTAGCCCTGCCTGGTGTGGACCCTACCGTGGCCGCATTAATTTGTATGCTGCAAAAGCAATTCGAAAAAGCAGAGGAGAAAGGAGGGTCCCAAGTGGTTGAAGTGTAGCTCAGAAGCTTGGCATGATTGAGACGGTAGTATCCGAAAGACTGCATGGAGACCAAAGGGGTGACGCCCAAACCGGTTCAAGTTCGGGGTTGAGAACTTCATTCAAATCAGTCAAACTTCCCAAACTGGAATTGAAGGGTTTCGATGGGGATATTTTTCAGTGGAAGGAATTTTGGACCTCTTTTGACCAATCCGTCCATAGGAACCCCACCCTTACCAAAAGCCAGCGGTTTTCCTATCTCAGGTCTCTACTGACAGGGACAGCAGCGGGGATTGTTGCGGGCATCCCGACTACTGACGAAGGCTATGAGCAAGCGCTAGAACTCCTAACTCAGCAGTTCGGAGATGACAATGACCTGATAACTGCCCATTACACCGCCTTAGAGGAGCTCAAACCGTTTTCGGATAATTTCGAAGGTCTACAGGCATTCTATTTAGAAATGGAAAAGCATGTTAGAGGGCTGAAACAGTTGGGCCAAACCGATGGGGGTGGACGATTTTTAGCTGAAAATTTGACCAAAAAACTGCCGATGCGCCTATTGAAGGAATTTTCGCTAAAAGTTACTGACGCCCCTGACAGACTAGAATGCCTAAGGCAGTTTTTGCTGACGCAGCTCCAAATTTCGAAGTTTGTGAAACAACACACAATCAAGACCCCTAGTGACGGCGGTAAAAGTAATGGGCAGAAGTGGCAAACTCCGTGGTCCAGCAAGAGTGCTTCCGCAGTGGCCACCACGCACGCGTTGGTGGCAAAAACCGGGCAAAAATGCGTCTTCTGTAAAGCCGATCATTTTACTGATACCTGCACAGTTCAGGCTGATCTGCGGCAGCGCAGTGAGTACGCTAAAGCAAATAAACTGTGTTTTCGTTGCCTTCGCCCAAACCATACTATCAAGAATTGTAACGTGCCAAAACGCAAATGTTATCACTGCCAGAGTTTGGGTCATCATCGGGCACTTTGTCCGTCTAAGTTTGGTACGAAGGTGACTGAAATGCGCTTTAACCTTTTGCAAATGACCGGGGTTTGAACCTATCGGAAAGTTCCTGGCTTTCCGATAGGTTCACGGCCCAGCTTTCCGATAGGTTTCTCCCAGCTTTCCGATAGGTTTCTCCCAGCTTTCCGATAAGTTTCTCCCAGCTTTCCGATAGGTTTCTCCCAGCTTTCCGATAAGTTTCTCCCAGCTTTCCGATAAGTTTCTCCCAGCTTTCCGATAGGCTGTTTTTAGTTGGTCTTGACTTAGTGCGGTAAACTGGTGTACTGTAAGCAAAAATGCGCGGGAAATAAAATGTTGCGTTGATTTTAATATCAGACCGGTTATTTACATGTTAGATAGCTTAGTGCAACGTTCCATGCTTAATTTTTAAGCGAAATCATAAAACACTCAGCTCTGTAGCTAGTTGTTTATTCGGTAATTTGGTATTTGGCAAAAAAGTTATGCTAGGAAGATGTGTTTATCTAATTTAGATGAAAATTGATTTTTTGTACGAATGGAGAGTCATGTTCATGTGCAGACGAATTTCGTCATTGGAAAAGGTGAACAGACAAGGCATTCGCTTTTCTTTTCCCGTTCCCCGCACGTACAGGTGTATTTGTAGGTGTAAATAAAAACTGTATACTGCATTTATTTTGTTCACAGGTCATGTGGATGCAGCCTAGCCAGTGGATTGGAAGTTTCTTTCTTATGCATGAAAACATGAACAATCTAGAATGCATGTAATTCACTTTCTCATGTATCCTCCAATTATCCGGCGCACGCTGCCGGAGAGTTCTAATTGCTAGCTAAAAAAGAACAAAAACTAGGCTAAAAGCTAGGTTTGACGGCGGTTGGGCGAATTGGCCTTATCCAATTGTACGTGAAGCGGCGGATAATTGGAGCATACTAACAGTATGCGCGAATCTACTTTTTCACGGACAGATAAATCATCGAGAAGGCTCAGGTATATGCCCTACCAAATAGAACACTGCACATTTCATCACATTAGCAAAACAAAACGCAAAATCGGAAATTTCCGAAATTGAAGGACTCTACTTCGGCATTTACAGAATATCAAACGTCTATCACGTTTGTAACTGAGAGTCTACTTTTACTCCAGTCATTTGAAAATAGCTAGGCACTATGTACACTGCAGGATAGGACCAAATCGTCGTCTGAGCGATCAAGGTCATCAGCCGTGTTCAGCGGCGCCACCTTCCTGAAAATAATACATTATTAGAGATGTGGACAGGCCGGGCGGGGCATGTAGAAAGCAGACATTTTAGAAATTAATTAAAAGTAAGCAGAAAATAGAAATATACGACTTTTTGCTGTTTCAAGTGCCAATTTTCAAAGCTTAGCATTAAATTTAGCTTTTAATTTGAATATTCCTACCATACATGTAACAGGTCATCCGCCGAAGGGGAGCTGGGGGTGTATGGCGCCGGCCGGGGGTCTGAGCCCAAATTTTGGAAGGGGGTTGGGCACTAAAAAACGCTCAAAAAAACGAAAAAATCGTAATTTTTCGGCTAATAATCGTCAAAAATCGCAAAGTTGGGCTGAAATACAGCTAAAAAGCCAGAAAACTATATGTCAGAAAAATCGGGGGGGGGGGGGTCTGGCCTAAGTCGGGTTGGGCAGATCCCCAGAACCCTGTTCTGTTACATGTATGTTTCCTACCCAATTTTCAAAAGTTTAGTAATAAAGAGCACAATTAACCGGCCAGACAGGGCCGGGCACCATTTTCAGGTCACCTGTGCCGGGTCGGTGACCGATCTTGATGCCCGACGGGCATGGCACACCTCACCTTTGTGGCTAGCCGGGTCGGGATGGAAAAAGGTGCCCGTGCATATCGGTATATTAATGACAATGCTGCGTAACAAGCTAATACCTCTTTTTTACAACTGGTGATTGGCTTGGAACCGGCGAAATCCGAATCCGAAGAAGATGATGTATCGGCACCGAAGCCGTAATCCATTTCGCTGTGGTCCTGCAATTTGGCGACGGTCCTGGAAGGATGGCGGTCAGCCTGAACAATATAAGCATATTGCAGAAATGGCTGGCCAATAAATTATGGATTACCTGGCCATCAGCAGCAAATAGTTTGGTAGGGGTTAGCAACCGAGCAATCTAAACAGCATTTTGTATTAACTACATAAACCAGATAGATACCATAATTGGTAGTGTACATGTATAATTGGTTTGCCTCAGCCAGCTTAAGCTGTAAACGTAACTTTCAACAGCACTTTTTAGCTGTATTTCAGCCCAAACCCCATATTGGCGAGTTTTACGGTTATTACAATCAAGGTAATCAATGTCAAGGTACCTGTATCATATGGTATCGGTGTCTAGGGTAGGGCAGAGTAGCCTTACCTTATATGGTACCCCACGTTCGGGCTCTGTGATTGTACCACAAGGGTACCGGTACTCATACAGGGTGGGCCATTTATCTATTCCCAGTTTCATTAGGACATAACTTTTTCCTACACAGACCGATTTTGCTGAAATTTTGTATAGATACACCCTGATACTTCAAGTTTTTACTGTTAAAATTTTAGCGCGTTCTGACATGAAATGTCTGAATAACAGTAAACTTTTCAAAAGTTCGTTATTGCACTGTGAATTATACTCGTAGTACAGAACGAGGCTGGCGATTTGTTTCTTTCTGCCTTGGAGGAGCTGCTTTTTATGCAGGATGGGGCGCCTCCCCACTGGGGCCTGGCGGTGCGTGCATGGCTCAACGAGTGGTTCCCAAACCGCTGGATGGGCCGCGGATCCCCCAACATGCCCTGGCCACCACGCAGCCCGGACTTAACGCCCTGCGACTTTTTCTTATGGGGCTTTATCAAGTCAAAAAAAGTCTATGCCACGCGACCGGCTGACATTCCAGAACTGAAAGAGCGCATCAGGATGGCCTTTGAAGAGATTACGGTCGAGATGCGGCAGAAGACTATGCTGAAGTACCGACTGAGGCTGGAGAAAGTGATCGAAAAAAGTGGCGGCCACGTGGAGACGCATAACTAGCGACCAGAGTGAAAGATTAATTTTAAATTTTAACTGTAAAAATTTGAAGTGTTAAGACATTTGTATGTAAAATTTTAATAAAATCGATCTGACTGGAAAAAAGTTTTGGTTATATGAAACCGGGAATAGATAAATGGCCCACCCTGTACATGGGCTAGCAATTCGGCTGAGGGAGTGGTAAATTTTCAAATTGTGAGGGAGGGCTGACGAGGAGTACTAGCGGCGGCTGAGGGGATGGTAAGCAAAAAGGCCGACTTTTTACTAAAATCTAATTTTAGGTTAAGTTATAAATTGCCTACGGAGGGAGGGAGGGAGGGGTAACGGTTTTTCCGTCAGTCAGGAGGCACTTCAAGGGGGTTCGCCCTAGTCATACAAGTAACAGAGGGGTCCGGGCGTACGCCCCCACCCGACTAGGTAAAACCCTCGATCGGGACACCCCCTCCGACATTTCTGGCAATTCAGGGTTCGTGCGGAAATTTGGATAGCAAAATTCCCTGAATTTCACTGACTTTTCCACGATAAAAAGTGAAAATTTTGAGACATTGGCTTTCTAAAACACATTTAAATGGTATTGAGAAGGTAAATTTCGGGTTTAAGCATACATGGGCCGGAAAAATCCGGAGGGGGGTATGGAGACCTCGGGGTGGGGGGGTCCCAAAAAACCCAAAAAAACGCCTATTTTGCCTTAAATAAGCGAAAATTTTCTCACTAATTTAGGCTGAAATACAGCTAAAAAGTGCTGTTTTGCAGGCGATTTTGATGTATTTGGGTTTGATTAGCTTCAGCAGCGTTTCCAACCCTTCTTGATTGATTGCTTGTAGGGGGCGGGATAGGAATACCCCTAGCGTTAGGCCGCCCATGGGCGTTAAGCCACAAACCTAAAATTGGGTGAACCCGCTCAGTATGGTGCCGGTTTTATGTAACGTTGTTTGGGCTGGAATTTTTCGGTTTTTGGGCAAAGAAATAATACAGGGGTAATATGGGGCCCGGGTCAGTTGGGACCGAAAAAAACAGACATAACAGCTCTTACAAGTATACCTATCACAAAAACGCCTATTACTCTCTTCTGGTCTGAATTTTTCGGAGACCAAACCTTTCAGTATAATAAAGCCTAAGCCTAACCATAATGCCTAAGCCTAACCTTACCCTTAATCATGCATGTAAGGTCATCCGCCGAAGGGGGCAGGGGGGGTCGGGGGGGGGGGGTCTGGCGCCGGCCGGGGGTGTGTGAGCCCAAATTCGGGGGGGGGGGGTTTGGGCACTAAAAAACGCTCAAAAATCGCAATTTTTCGGCTAAAAATCGTCAAAATCGCTAATTTGGGTGAAATACAGCTAAAAAGTGCTGTGTTACGGGCGATTTTGGCAAATTTCGTGTCTGAAATTGTAAAAATCGTCCACCATCGCTAATTTGGGCTGAGATACAGCGAAAAAGTGTTGTTTTACGGGCGATTTTGGCAATTTTTGTGTCTGAAATTGTAAAAAATCGCAAAAATTTGCTAAAAAATTACTTGCCAGAAAAAGCGGAGGGGGGGGGTCGGAAAAATCGTCTCGGGGGGGGGGGTCGGGGGTCTGGCCTAAGTCGGGTGGGGGGCAGACCCCCCTGTTACATGTATGCCCTTAATACTCCAAAGAAGCTTTTGGCAACACGAAACTAGGGTAGACCCCCTCTTTATAAGGCCGGTTTTGCGTAACGTCGATCGGGGTCTAAATTATCGGTATTTGGGGCCAACCAATCCAAATAATAAATAAAACAGGGGTAGTTGGGGCCACCGAGTTTGGTGGAATCAACTAAACGCAGGCAAAACAGCTCGGCAAACCGGTATCCCACGTTACACACAAATTACAGGTATACCTGTCAAAAAATCTAAATTTTTGCATAAATTTCGGCTTGAAAACGTTTTAATAATTAAACTAGGGATAATCGACCGCTCCAGTTCGATTGCAAGTGCCAAAACTGCCGTAAGTTCAATCAGTAGGCTAAAAACGGCGATTTTATCGGCGACTGCCCAAATTTTTAGCCATCAACCCCTAATCGATCGTGTAAAATTAAAAACCCAGCTCACCGTTTTCGGTCATATTATCTCTCTTGAAGTCAACGGTCTAGGCTATCCAGCAAACGCACCGCCAGCTTCGCGCATCTAGTCATTCGACTGCCATGACTCTGAAACGAAATCTCAGTGTGTTGTACCAGTTTTGTGTAAGGTTGTTTGGGCTGGAAATTTTCGCTTTTGGGAGAAGGCAATGCAGTTAATAAATAAAACAGGGGTAACACAGGAGGCCCGGAGTCAGTTGGGACCGAAAAAACCAGGCATAACAGCTCTTACAAGCATACCTAATTAGGCCAATTTCCTCACGTATCGTCTGAAATTTTCGGTATTTGGGAGACCACACCTTTCAGTATAATAAAGCCTAGGCCTAACCATAATCCCTAAGCCTAACCTTACCCTTATAATACTCCAAAGAAGCTTCTGGCAAAACCAAACTAGGGGAGACCCCCTCCGTATAGGGCCGGTTTTGCGTAACGTCGATCGGGCTTTAAATTATCGGTTTTGGGGCCAAGCAATCCAAATAATAAATAAAACAGGGGTAGTTGGGGCCACCGAGTTTGGTGGAAGCGACAAAACGCAGGCAAAACAGCTCAGCAAACCGGTATCCCACGTTATACACTAATTACAGGTATAAGATACAGATAAAAGTTTTGCACACCTACCAGTCTTTGGGTTCCAGTTGCTTCATATCATAAACCTAAAATAGACAGTGTAAATAGACGTACGTAATTAGCCGTTAAACTTTACAGCTCATCATTGGTCGATTTCACGCTGGACAATCAGAGCCGTCGATTTGGGTGGCCACGCCTCCTCGCGTCGGAAAATGGCTAGAATGCATTGACTTCAGTCAGAAAAAGCCGAATATCTACTGATCTACCGCATTTAGAAGCAAAGTGAAGGCAGATTTAGAATCCTCATCGAATTGCGCTTCTTCCTAGCTAACACTGAGCTATAGGCATGGCTTCTGGACGGCACACAAGAGGAAATAGCATGGAAAGCACAAATATTAACTTTAGCTAATCAGGGAAGCTCTAAAAATATCCAAAACAATTTTTATGATAATCAGCGGCATCGAATTGATAGGATCGGGTGGTTTCCCCGGGTAAAGGAAGGCACAGTCCCTCAAACTGAACTTTATGTGTTAAGGATAGGCGCAGGACATCGATTACTACTCGAAAACGAAGGCATTAGGGAAAAAAACGGATCGCAGATTCGAGCTTAGCGGCCTTGGTATCATTAGCATACTTTTTGAGACAGATCGAAACATATATTGACCATGGCGGGGCTGGCATACATGGGCCGGGGGTGGTGGGGTATACCCCTCCCCCTCGACGGCCAATACCCCTCCTGAGCCGGCCCAACCCTCCCGGAGGTAGAAAATTTTCGCTTATTTAAGGCAAAATACATAGGCGTTTTCTGGCCTTTTTTTTCGGGACCCCCCCCGAGGTCTCCATACCCCCGGTCCAGATTTTTCCGGCCTATGTATGGGGCTGAGGGAGGTTTGCCGGACCGAATTTTTAGGTAACCCCCTCGGCAGGCCGGATTGACTTCTTTAGGCGAAAATAACAGAACCGATTTATAGGTAAACCCCCTCGGCCGGCCTATATAGGGTTTTAACTAGAGATGCAACCGTAAAGAAAAATACAGGATACCGGATTATCCGGTATTTAAAACCGGATAATACGTAGAAAATACCGGATAACGGATACCTGATAGTGTTTGTGAGCTAAAAAATACGGGATTATCCGGTATATACCTGATAATACCGGATTATGGTTGCATCTCTGGTTTTAGCAATCACAACAATAAAAGCGCGACAAAATACGTAGCCTACACCTACAGTTTATAGCATTACAGCGTGTCAATCCACACCTGTTTTACTTCAGATATTCATGAATTGGATGACCAATTCTTTGAACAACCTCCACACTCTGTTTAGGAGAAATAAAAAGAACGCATTTACCCTCATGTGAGTTATGACCACGAAACGGGACAATTGTACGCTCCCGGTGGTAACTGAACACATACAACTGTTAGGCAGAGTGACAGCTAGGCTTTTTAATGGAATACATGACCTACATGTACAAGGCATTCCTGCAGCTTACCTACCTAAAATCGTACAGTGCCCGTGTACTGTATCCCTGGTGTGGAAACGTTTCCTGAGCATCAATGGACTACAAAAATGGTAAGTACGGGTTACTGTAACTACCGTATCCAGGGTTACGGTACTTTCAAAAATCGGTCTATTTCGCTTGTTTCTTAGCGGATTTTAAGCGGGTTTTCGTTGGAAGAGGGGTTTTCGGACATGCTGAATCGATTGCACACCCTCTCGGAACGACTACTGCAACTACAGCATCTCGGGTTACGGTATTTTTTAAAATCGGGCTGTTCTGCTTGTTTCTTAACCGATTTTAAACGGGTTTTCGTTGGAAGAGGGATTTTCGGACATGCAGAATCGATTGCACACCCTGCCGGAACGATTACTGTAACTACCGTATCCCCGGCTGCGGTATTTTTTAAATTGGGCTGCTCTGCTCGTTTTTTCACGGATTTTAACCGGATTTTCGTTGGAAGAAAGGGTTTTAACATTGACGGAGAAATCAAATCAGGTTTTTACTGCACAGATTAGCACTCCACATACTACAGTCTCACTGCTAGTACCAAACTATGAAAATCAAAATCATCAAAAATAAAGAGAAAAAACATAGGGTAACAAACAGATACGGAAATAAGAACATGCAAAAACGACTTACAGTCTAGTCAGACTGGATAATAATGTCTGATCCAAAAAAAATTCGCTAATCCAAAGAAAAAGATTCGGGAACCAACGTTTGAAAGCGAATTCACAGAGGTAGGACTCGAAAAGGTCATCAGATGTACCATGCATCGCACGGATTTTGTTCTTAACTGATGACCAAACACCCCTTCCACGGTTTGAGTGTGGATATTTGGGTCGTGAGGGTCCACAAAATTGTGCTGGTGGACTATGACTGAGTGTGTGTATAAACCACCATCGATGCCTAACTGGGGAATTCCGCCGTAAGCAGCCCTCCCATCACTCACTATGTGACTGCCCGGCAAAATCCACTGCTCTATCAACGGAAGCAATGTATTGGCATCGCGCTGAGGTTGACCTGCTGCTTTTGGAAGATTAATCAAGAACAAGTTGCCTGGATCAACTGCCTGGAGCGTTTTCTTTAGTGTTTTTAGCTCTAAAACGCTATTTGGCAGCTTAAAATAGCGATTTTTAGCCTCCTTACTGAGAAAAACGTGCTAAAAACTCATTTCCAAACGTTTTGGAGCTTTTTGAAATTTTGGACCCCCTCTGGGCGAAACCCCCCTCGACGCCCCACCAGACGGAAAACGCCCCTCCCCAGGGGTCGGCCGAGACCTGTTACATGTTCCGCTAAGAAACGAGCAGAACAGCCCGATTTTAAAAAATACCGTAACCCGGGATACGGTAGTTACAGTAATCGTTCCGGCAGGGTGTGCGATCGATTCAGCCCCTCTTCCAACGAAAACCCGTTTAAAATCGGTTAAGAAACGAGCAGAACAGCCCGATTTTAAAAAATACCGTAATCCGGGATACTGTAGTTACAGTAATCGTTCCGAAAGGGTGTGGAATCGATTCAGCATGTCCGGAAACCCCTCTTCCGACGAAAACCGTTTAAAATCCGCTAATAAACAAGCGAAATAGACCGATTTTTTAAAATACCGTAACCCGGGATACGGTAGTTACAATAACCCGTACTTACCATTTTTGTAGTCCATTGATGCTCAGGAAACGTTTCCACACCGAGGATACGGTACACGGGAACTGTACGATTTTAGGTAGGTAAACTGCAGGAATGCCACATAGATACAAACACGAAGCACAATTCATTACAAACACAATACTCGAACAAGCTTAGTATGTACTAGCTAAATTAGCTATACACGCTATGTAATTGACGTTTGATCAGATTTTATTTCGTTTTGCACATTTCATAGAAACAATGCATCTTTTCTTTTCCAGAGTCGACCGACCGAAAGACCAATTTGTTGTCTGACCTGCACTTCTTTAGCCGCGATATTTGAGCGGCCATCTATACGGCAAGCTTCGGCCGAACCTACAAAAACAAAGCATAAACAAGATACAATCACAATCAGCAATGCATTTCTCCTAGGGTTAGTATCATTGTATGCAGAGGAAACGCTCGACCTGGCAAGTCCGATTCAACATCATACAGTGCATGCAACCTTTCAAAAAACGTTTCATTTGTCAATGGTTTCAATGTCAGTCACTGTGCTGTCCATGAAAATACACCATTTTCTCTGTAGAACTCGGTATTTATTTATCGAGCCATTTCAATTGCAATGGTCACCTGAACATCTAAAACAACATTTTTTTTAGTTTCCGATAGGTTTCTCCCAGCTTTCCGATAGGCTTGAAACAACTTTCCGATAGGCTTGAAACAACTTTCCGATAGGCTTGAAACAGCTTTCCGATAGGCTTGAAACAGCTTTCCGATAGGCTTGAAACAGCTTTCCGATAGGCTTGAAACTGCTTTCCGATAAGTTCACTTATCGGAAAGCTATTTCCGATAGGTTGGTCAACTACGCCATATGGCGTTGGTCATTTGCAAAGGGTTATCATCGTTATCCTGTTTACTTGTCCTTCAAAGTGGTGGATGTCCTCCGCCATAAGCGCAAGGCTTCCCGACAAACTTACAAACTTTGGGTGGCTGATTTTTTGGAAGCCGAACAGCGGCTCCATTGAAGTAAGTTTGTTGAATTTCATAAATTATGGAAGAATGTACTATGATTACCACATAGAAGTGCCGCCGGGCACAGTTGTACTGCTGCGTGTTCCATGCGGTCGCACATTCACAGTGCACCGGTCAGACGGAGGCGAGACCACCCCCCACACATTGTTCCACGTTCACATGAGGAAGTGGTTCAACCATCTACCCACCGTCGGCCAGCCGGATGAGATCAACATTGATCCACCAATCGGCGGAATGGTCGTGGTGTCGCACCACCTGGGTCGCTGGTATCGCGCAAAGCCCATAAAAAAGATTATTTTCGGTTTGGTTTTCGATTTTCAGTTTTAACTCAGTTACAGCGATGTACGGTACCTCTGGATCTGCATAAATTTTTTCGCGTTTTGAGTTAGGTTAATCAGCCGCATTTGTGTTTCAGCCGCATTTCATTTTCATTTGCATTCCCTATGAGTTCAGCAGCATTCAACCTGTTATGTACAGGCAGTCACTTTTTGCGAACATTTCCTCTTCATCCTGGATACATACTGCAGATGAAGCCTTAGACTGCGCCAACTGTTCACTGAGCACAGGCGGATTTTTGAAGTGTACGACGTGTCAGATGTCAGATGCGCGTGCCTAGTTTAATCTGCATTACTATCTGCTGTTTTTGCAGTATGTACGTCTGTCTGTAGTACCAATGTAATTTAGGTAAACACTCTGCATCAATCGGGAGCATGGTGCTAGGGGACAAAGAGAGCAATACTTTGACTGTGAAGAAGTGGCAATCTGTTTGTGGCTAAGCACAAGTGCTGCATTCGGTTGAGAGCACACTAAGGACCAAGAAAATAGTGACCACACGTTTTCTCTGCCTACCGATGGACGCAGACCCAGTAGTCATCGCAGGCGAGACAGCCAACCCATTTCTGAGGTTCCTCCTTCTGGCATGACTGGCATCTGGCCGAACCCGTAAGAGATAATTTAATTGTAATTGAATTGAAATTCAAATTCCATAATTTTACATCACTAGGTGCCACCATACAATGATTGGTTAATTTACGCAAGTTAGAAAATTCCGCAATTTAGAAAAGATTGGAAGAAGCGCTCGTCAGATACGCATGCGTGAACGTGAAAATTCATGTCTCTCAGTTCAGCAACGGCCATGTGCTATCATATTCGAAAGTGCATGTGAACAGAAGCTAGGCATGTAAAATTTGAAAGAAAATATTGATGCATAGTTAAAGAGACAATTTGAAAGCAAAGACTGTACATAGGTTATTGAAGATTCAGGTCATTTTGTCATTCATGCCTATTGTTGAGAAAAGTTCCACTGTTTCCATGATTCGAGATTCAGAGGGCTGTGAGACTCCTTCAATTTTTATCATTTTCTGAGGTAAAATTCTGATTTAAATTCTAGTATTGTAGGTAACTCCTTCATTGCCAAACAAGGTCAAACTATTAAAATGCTATTAAATTACTATTAAAAATAAATTTTAATATTCAGCCCCTCTTTGTATTTTTAATTTAATTTATTATAATAGTAGGCGCTCTATTTTAATATTAATAATTTTAATACTATTAAAATGGCACTATTAATAATAGTTTTATTTTAATATTAATATATTAAAATAACAGTACTATATACGAGAATAAACTGTAGTGTAAGTATACAAATATCAATTGTTGATGCCCAGATGGGCCTTCAATACTTCGATCTCGCTCGGAAGGAAGGACATCTCCGCGGCCTACACCGGACCGAGCCATAATTGGTCCTTATTGTGTCCACTCGCCCTCACCACTTCAGCGGCAGTTTTGAACTGTCCTTGCTGGGTCGCCGTCATCGAATCCCAGATCGCCGGACCCCAGGTCGCTGTTGCTTGTCTCCAATCCGGGCAGTCGTTAACATCCTGGTACATAAAGGCGATTGCAAGTACGTAACCGTTTTTCATCTGAGCTTTTCCACTGCAGCTCTGGCCCTGGCAGCGACGAAGCCATTCTGGCTGGAGAGCCAAACCTTCAGACTCGAAGCCACCAGACTCGCAAGCGCTGTGATGTAGCAGATTATTGGTAGACACAGATAAAGGTAGTAGAAGAGTAGAAGAGAGTGTAAATTGAACTAAACTGACGCCCTTTTAAAGGTCTCACAATCCGGTTTCTCTGGAGGAACTGGTTTCTCTACCCACTGGCAAGACTGTTTTTTTCCTTCTGACTTGTGCGACGGTTTCTATGGATGACTTCCATTTTAAACCATTTTAGGATGAACCGTTAATTCTTCCAATTGAGGGAAATGCATGCAAGA
>JASANB010005120.1:0-20560 GCA_030248155.1 Sabatieria punctata | reverse complement strand
AAAAACCGGTTTTTTTCCTGGGGTTCGGAAAAAACTAAAACGCGGAAAAAAAACTCAAGCAAGTTTTTAAAAGAAATAGGCACAATAACTGGTTCAATGCGCTTCAAATGCTTTGAATTTACGTTAATAGAAGCCTTACAAGCATTTTCCTGGCATAACTTAGCTGTTTTTGGCAAAAAATACTGGTACCATTTTCAGGCAACTTTTATTATTGTATTTTTGTTGTTTTAAAATCAAATTGCTACTCTAAAAGATGAAATTAGTGCATTTCGTAATGAAACTCACGCTATTTCGTTGAATTATGCTATAAAAAGCGATTGTTAAAAATTTTTTTCTGTCATCTCAGAAAATAACTTTTGGAAAAAAAAACCGGAAAAAAACTGGAAAAAACCGAAAAAAAAAACCGGCTTGAGTTTTTTCCCGAAAACAAACAGCCCTGGTCTGTACAGAACTGGAAAAGGAGCGCAGCGACTTCTGCCTCTGGTGACGCCCTGAACATGAACATTTTATTAGTTATTGGTTCAGCAATACAAGAATAAACTAGCTAAATGAAGGGGCAGGCTGGGCCGTTTGACTGGCTTCTATTGCCCTACCCACTAAATCCAGTATACACATGCACTATTGCCGTATCTAGTTCAAACGTGGACAATTTAGATCGAAACTGATTTACTGACCTAGTATTACAACTTCTCAGGCAAACTGTTCCAGATCTTAACAATTCTATGGGCAAAGAACCCTTTTGTCGTTTTAAGACGAACTGAACGCAAATTAGCGATTTTTGACGATTTTTAGTCGCAAAATTGCGATTTTTTAGCGTTTTTAGTGCCAAACCCCCTCCCAACATTTGGGCTCAGACCGCCGGCCGGGGCCAGACCCCCCAACGCCCCATCCCCCTTTGGCGCAAGACCTGTTACATGTATGCTTATTCTCCAACTGAAGAACCAACATCACAAAACAGCCAATCGCCGGAATAAGACATCAACACTTGTTTACCAGCTTCTTGCAAAAGGAACTCTGCATAAACAGAAACATCAAGATCAACAATAAAATCCACATTACCGCGTACAGCAATACATTATCATGAATCATCCGGTTTTAAAGCACAGCCAATACTTTAATCATTTTCTTTGGGAACGGGGCGCAACAAACAATGGACGCACACGAAACGCTCCACAGTCAAATGCACTAACAGTCATTCAACACACAGCAATCGTGAAACCATGTCCTGCACTCAGGACATTCAACCCATTGCTTACAATTCATCTCATCCTGCTTGAAGCACTGGCCACAGAACTCTGATTCGACCTCACATAATTCTTGGTTTTCATCTTGAACTTTGGGGCGCTTGCTTGGTCCTCTCAGGAAAGAAACTGCAACTTGCACTTGACTTGCTTTGCAACTGCCTTTTTCTGTTTTCCTGAACCAGTCGCTCAACCTAGAATGAAGTTTTAGAAATGAAACAGTCTTATGATAGGGTTTTAGTGGCTGTATAGTGTACCATCCCCACACTATCTGTCTGTTGTCAGCGTTGGTCTGCTGTTATTGAATAAATTTACTTGCACAAATAACGACATACATAATATGGCATGGCACCTGTTGCGAAAAAGATAAAGAAATCGCGCCCCTAAACGAAGGGTCATATGTATATGCATAGTATCTGATTTAATGACTTTCGACCAAACTGAGTGACCAAAGTGACCTTCATCTGAGTGCGCTGACCATAGGTGTTTACTGCGGCCGTTTCTGCTTCTGAATTCTTTATCGCACTTGCACACACTCTCAGAGTTCATCATCTCGAATCAGTCAGATCATAATCTTTATCACATTCACACTTGACTTGACCAGGCTGAAAATGTTAACTACAGAAAATAGGTACCTACGATTAGAGATGCAACTGCAAAGAAAAATACCGGATACCTGATAGTGCTTTGGTTCTGAAAAATACTGGATTATCCAGTATTTTAACTGGATAATACATAAAAATACCAGATACCAGATAGTGTTTTCGAACTAAAAATACCGGATTATCCGGTATATACTGGATTATGGTTGCATCTCTACCTATGACGTTATGAAAAGCTTCACCTACAAACTGCCCAGAGGCAAAGATCTTGATGAAATTATTCCTATCTATCCAGTTTCAGTTCAGTTTCAGTTTATTCAGTATCAATCAGTCCAGAAACAGAGGAAGAGTGATACGAGAGAGAGTACCCAGGCGTAGCACTTACAGATACCCTATTCATTAATATATTGGTTAAAGTCACAGAAACGCAATAAAAATGGCATGGTTATTTTGGCACGAAAACACGATACAGAAGAAGACGCAATCACAGAAGCATCTAGAGCGTTCCAGACGTCTACAACACGGTTACAAAAAGAATGCTTTACAAAATCTACTCGACTGTGATTCATATACAGGGTGGGCCATTTATCTATTCCCGGTTTCATTAGGACATAACTTTTTCCTACACAGACCGATTTTGCTGAAATTTTGTATAGATGCACCCTGATACTTCAAGTTTTTACTGTTAAAATTTTAGCGCGTTCTGACATGAAATGTCTGAATAACAGTAAACTTTTCAAAAGTTCGTTATTGCACTGTGAATTATACTCGTAGTACAGAACGAGGCTGGCGATTTGTTTCTTTCTGCCTTCTGATGACAATTTTTGTATCGATGCTTTAGGAACCCTTTATATTCCTTTAATTTTTTAATTATAGAATGTCTTTTACCATAAAGGAGCGTGCTAAATGCGTGGTGTGGTTTGATTGGATGCAGAGCGTGGTAGCGGTTCAAAGAAAATTCCGCACGTGGAGACGCATAACTAGCGACCAGAGTGAAGGATTAATTTTAAATTTTAACTGTAAAAATTTGAAGTGTTAAGACATTTGTATATAAAATTTTAATAAAATCGATCTGACTGGAAAAAAGTTATGGTTATATGAAACCGGGAATAGATAAATGGCCCACCCTGTACAACTTTAAAGGGTGTCCGCGTAATGTCACTAAAGGAGCGAAAGAGAAAAAATCGGCAAAAGACACGTCAACAAAACCATGGACAATTGCATATGTAGTAATCAAATCACATCTCAACCATCTGACCTGTAATGGCTCTAACTCAAACAAATCTAATCGTTCTAGATACGGGCGAGGAGGTAAGCCGCAACGAGCTAGGAGTCTTCTAGTAAAATACCGTTGAACCTTTTCAATCAAATCCACGTCCTTTCTTAAATACGGTGACCACACAGGGGAACAGTATTCCAGCAATGGGCGCACATACGCTTTGTAAGCACGAATAAGAGACAACCGACAGTTCGTAAAAAAGCATCTGAATATCATATTCATGACTCTGTATGCTTTGAGTACTTGTTCGTTGCAATACACAGAAAATTTCAGGTCTGCTGTTACAGTAATTCCGAGATCTCTACATTTTTCCTCGCCAACAAGTGGTGTCCCATTTAACAGATACACGTGTTTAGGATTCTGGGAGCACAAGTACAGTACAATACATTTTGACACTGAAAGTGATAGTTGCCAAGTTGCTGACCAGTCTAAAAAACGCTGCAAGGACAGCTGCATGAAGGCCGCCTCGCTCGAAGGACAATACAACTTAATGTCATCAGCGTACATTTTACAGAAACCGGAACCATGAACCAAGTCAGGAATGTCGTTAACATACAGTAGAAACAAACATGGACCAAGTATACTACCCTGCGGGGTGCCAGACAGAACATTACGGTATTCAGACTTGGCATTTCCTACGACAACGCATTGAGAGCGACCACGCAGAAAAGCAGAAATCCAGAGCAACAGATCGCCGGCAATGCCATAACCACGCAATTTATGTATTAGTTTGGCGTGGCATACAGAGTCGAATGCTTTCGCGAAATCCAAATAAATGACATCAATAGTCTCAGCACGGTTGACAAATTTTGACCAGTCATTGACACACTCTAGTAGTTGCGTACAGGTAGAATGACGTTTTAAAAAGCCGTGTTGGGCTTTGGTGACTAAATTGCGCTCCACTAGAAAGTGTAACAACACGTCATTAATACACATTTCCATTATCTTGCACGCTACGGACGTTAAAGACACAGGACGATAATTTGCTGGATCAGAAGCGTCACCTTTTTTATAGATAGGCACAATGTACGCTCTAAGCCAGTCTGCGGGCACAGCATGGCATCGAAAAGACACCTCAAAAATCGAACATAACGGTTGAACAAAGAAATGCGAGAGACGAGAATAAAGCAACGCAGGGATACCATCAGGGGAATTGGTGGTTTTAGGCTTAATCCGCTTGAGCACATTGGTTACTACTACAGCTTCTGTGAAGGTAACATTAGTACAAGAGATATCAACTGCGACACGACTGGCAAAAGGGGGAGTAACGCCATTGTCCACAGTATAGAAAGACTGGAAAACACGGGACAAAATACTAGCTTTTGTACAATCATCGACAGCGTAGACACCTCCAAACCTTAGTGGAGCAACACCGGATCTATAGTTACGTTTACGGTTGACGTACTTAAACAGAGCATTAGAATCACCAGACGAAAGAATTCTGCGTTCACGCATACAAGCCAACCGCAAAATTGCCTTAGACACGTCACGAGCACACTTCTCATACGCCGCGCGTCCGCCAGGGGTGTGACGTCGACGCCACAAACGCAGCTTCTGTTTCTGCAGCCTTCTAACAAAAGCAGGGTGCACAGGTTTGCTGGAGACTACCCTATACGGAACAAAACTTTCAATTCCTTGCAACATGACTGCGTGAAAAACACGCCAAAAATCGTCCACAGTACAGCAGTTTGAAAACAGCGCAGGCCAGGTTATAGACGCAAGATAAGCGGCAAAGGAGACAAAATCAGTCTTTCGAAAATCAAAAAATCCAATCGATTTGTCTGCAACAACATTGTTTGGCGCACACATACTAAACAGCACGGACCGATGATCTGACTGAGCGAAGGGGGCGGACACAGAGACATCGACCACAGACAGCGGCTCAGATACCAACAACAAGTCTAAGATATTGTCGCCACGCGTAGGAGTATGAACCAACTGAGACAGTCCGTTTTCCACAACAAAGCTGGCAAAAGGGTTATACAGAGCAGTATCTGGGTATTCAAAAGTAGCAAAGTTGAAATCAGGAAGGTTAAAATCGCCTACAATTAGCACGGGATGGTTGTGACGGCACAGAGAGCTGATAACGAGTGGCACAGCACGTTCATATAAGCAATATCGTAACGTGGAGGTCTGTAGGCACAAACCACACGAACGGGAGTAGAACCGATCAAATCTACACAAACAATCTCACCGTCTAGCGCCAACACTCGAGTGACTCTGAATCGGGACCTGACAAAGAGAGCCACACCTCCTCCAGCCGTTGCCCGATCGCGCCGGTAAATTGAAGCGTTCAGACGAAGAAATGCCTCAGTCCATAAATAGATGAAACGAGAAAAACGCGTTCAAAGTTTTCGGCTAGCCTGAAATAAATAGTGCAAACTGCTATGGCCTAAAGTGTATTATGCCAAAAGAGGCCCATACCAGTGCTACTCTGCACCTGAGTTTGGGCCACCACATCTTTCCTGATTTGCATATTTTTTAAAATTTGTGATAGTGGACTTAGGCTGTTTTAAGGTCTAAACCATAAAACAGCCTAAGTCCATATTCACAAATTTAAAAAAGATCAGTAAGAGTAAGAGAGCAGTATAACTACTAGGCTTGATTGCCTTCCAGAACTCCTGGTAGTGGACTAGCAGTCTTGCCATCAATTTGCAGCTTAAAAATTGAGCTACAATTATCTGAAATGTTAAATTATCGTTGATAGATTCCATAATAAGGAGCCAAAAGGTGGCGCAAGGCAGGTCCATTTTAGTCTTCAAAAGCGGCATTCGATCAAAGTTTCTTGAACTAGTCTATCAGTACTCTAAGGATTTTTAAGTCTAAATAATGATTATTGAATGAGAAATTTGATTTCAAACTTTTATCAACCTTAGTAAATGATGGAACATTTGTGATTTTCAGCCGTTAGCTAATTTGCTCCAGAACCTGTAGGCGTACGCTGGCGTTCTTGCCACTATTTTGTAGCTGAAGGATAGAGCAACAATAATCTTAAATATAGCGCATAGATTTTAGGGGTTACAGATAAGCTATTGGGGTCGAAAGGGGGTCAAAAAATTTTTTTCTTCAAAAACACAATTCGACCGATGCTTCTTAAAGTAATCAAAAAGTACTCTTAAACCCCCGAGTTTTAAGTCTAAATTCTGATTACTAAGCCAGAACATCAAATTCGAAATTTTGATCCAATAGTTAAGCAGCCCGATTACTGTATCTTCGAATTGAAGCATCAAATCTGGGATTCCTTTTCACGGGGTTGAGAACTCGGCTATACTACGTAATAATGTATCAACTTTCAGCTGTCCGGGTCGTTTTTTTTAATGTTGAGTGTGAATATTGAGGCTCTTGACTTGGACTTAGGCTTTTCTTCAACTGAATTTCGAGCACTGCTAAAAAAATCCGTTGGTGTAACTTATGACATAGAATGTTTTCAGATGAAATAATTTGTATTGAACATGTCCATAGTTAGGGGATTGTGCTGCCGAGTAGAACTCAATTTTTTCAAAAAGTGGACTGAGGCATTTCTTCGTCTGAACGCTTCAATTAAGTAATTGCCATTGCCAGATATCATACCGTCAGTAAAAGTATCATCGAACCACGTTTCAGAAATTGCGACAATATCATAAGTCAGAGAGCACAGCAAGTCATCTAGCTCAACTAGTTTGTTGCTCAGTCTATTGGCATTAAAATAGATACATTTCAGAACATCAGTACTCTCTCTCTCGCGCCGCTATTGATTAGCAAGTAAAGACGGTACTTTACTTTAAGGGTCCCTTAATCTGTCTCGGGGTGGGTGGGTGGGGGTGAGGGGGGGGTTTGGCCTTTTCAGCAGGGGTAACCCCCAAACCCCCCTAGTACATGTTTATGCTCCGGAGGGCCTGTTTTGAAAGGGAAAATTTGATAGCAGCAGAATCATCTCTCGCCCAAAGGGCCCTGACTTGCCCTGGCCCTCAGAGCTTTACACACCACCGTTTTGAAAATTTCGCTTGACTCTCCGTCCCCAACTCACCCACCACCGCAGCAATACCAAAAAAGGGTAATATGGATTAGGACCCCCGGACCCCCGGACCCCACCGAATTCGGTCG
This sequence comes from Sabatieria punctata, assembly GCA_030248155.1. Taxonomy (NCBI): domain Eukaryota; kingdom Metazoa; phylum Nematoda; class Chromadorea; order Araeolaimida; family Comesomatidae; genus Sabatieria; species Sabatieria punctata. The sequence continues at coordinate 13,355 of JASANB010005120.1, read as the reverse complement.
GACCCCCAGCCTGGTACGGAAACAACGGTTTGTGGATTCGGAACCCCACATTGGGACCGTAGTTTAAACTTCACGAAATTTTGTTTGCAAATTTTGGGGCACATTGGGACACGGTACTCGGTACGCGGAGCATTCCCCCATCGGCCGACCACCCTAACTTTAGGCCTCAGTTTCAAGCTGATGCTTAGGTTCAGGCTTAGGCTTAGCTGGGAGCAGGTTAAGAGTTAGGATCACCCTTTAGGGTAAAATTTAATAAGGCAGTTTGCCTTGCCAGGTGGGATTGAGCCGGCAATCGGTTTCTTTAAGCTCTGATTATATAAATTACTGTAACGCCGTAAATTCCTTCATATAATCATTAATATAATGACTTTGCGTAACGTATTTCCCAGCAAACTGCACGTCATAGAAATAAATTAAGCATCAGATAAACGATTGTCAAAAAAGCTTGACTTGGTGGTGACTAAAAATAGCTGCGTAACAGTTAAAGCGGAAGGTCAATATTGAGCATTGACAGTGAGCAGAGAAATTTGCACAAAAATAGAGTCCAACAAAGTATTTCTCAGATGAAAATAATTAAAATATAATGAAAAATACCATACGGCAGGTAGGAGAGCAAAAAACTGACTTCTTCACACTGTCGCGGAGCTCCACTGAAAGTACATCAAATCTGAATAAGAATTGTGCTAGAAATCTTTGCTAGCGAGTGAGCTACTACTGTATATATGAATCTAAAACTCATCATAGTCAGGGTCGTGCCAATCTGGTGATCCAAAATCCCCTGACGTTCCCACGATTTTGCCTGCCCAACCAGATGCGAGGAAATTTTGAAAATTGCGTTTGAAAAGCACTCAAAGCATTCAACTAACAGTTTTAGTAGTTTGAAGAGGTTTGGTTGGGCCGCCCAACCAGGGCGAAAATTTTCTGAAAAATCAACCTTCAAAAACGGGTTTGAAAGGCATTCTGACCATGGAACTAACAGGTTTAGCAGTTTGAAGAGGTTGGTTGGACCGTCCAACCAGGGCGAGAAAATTTTTGAAAAATTACCCTACTAAAACGCACTGATATCGACTGAATTACATGCACTTTCATTGCTGCTTCTACAACCTACTGAATGCTTGTTTTTATGTAGTGACGCCCGCAATTTCCGCTGATAAGTCCCAAAATCCCCTGACGGGCATGAACCCTGATAGTATCGCGGGAATTGAAATGTTGTTGTTGAACACATTAACCGAGACTACATTGTATCTCTTTCGCTCGAAAGGAGCATCACATTGGTTCCACAGTACAGTAGTATATTCGTACGCGCTACTGTTGCTAAGTAAGTTATAATTATAATTTTAATTGTACTTTTTATAAATTTACTAATACAGGTAAATTATTTGGCAAGTAAATTATAATTTCAATTATATTAAAAGTGAACTTTTTGCCTTAAGTAAATTATAAGTATAATTTCAATTAATTTTTTTAGAAATTTACTAATACAAGTAAACTATAATTAAATTATACAATGTATTTCAAATAAATTTACTTAGCAACAGTAGTAGGCGCGCATGTAGACCCAATAATAACGAAGTATTTAAAATATTTATCGTACTTAACGCTACACAAGGAAATATGTAATACACACCATATGGCAATATCGAATCAAGTATAAAGTGCCCGAACAGAGTTGCGTCAGCACTCCAATCTACTGGAGAGAATTTGCGACCAGACGCACTAGCACAGATCATACACTAAAATAGAAGATGTAAAGTGAAAATCGGTACAGGAAGAACAGCATAGATCATACACTAAAATAGAAGTAAAGTGAAAATTGGTGCCGGAAGAAACTTGAATTGCAGCTTGAAACTGAGGCCTAAAGTTTGGGTGGTCGGCGGATGGGGGGAATGGTCCGCATACCGAGGTGTCCAAATGTGCCCCAAAATTTTGCAAATAAAATTTAGTGTAATTTAAACTACGGCCCTAGGTGGGGTTCCGAATCTTAAGAACCATTTTTCCGTACCAGGCTGGGGGTCCGAATTCGGTGGGGGTCCGGGGATCCGAATCCATATTACCCAAAAAAAGGGCAGTTGGTGTAGTTTACGCACCACCGTACACGCGGTGCGTAGTTGGTGGGGAGATCACTCGAATTTCAAATTTTGAACACAGACGACTGAATGTGGTATCAAACGACTGCTGACGATCTCCTGATTATTATTTTACACATCAAAATCTAATTACTGCATGCTATATCAAGTTCTACCCCAGATTATGCGTTTCGGCGTGTGGTCAAATCCGATAAACGGCCACAGTCGGAGTTGCGTCAATTAGTGTGAAATACTGTAATGCACTGTAAAACGTGCGCACCCAAATTGTAAATCTTTAACAAATATGACCACATCCGGTATCAAACAACTACTATTGACTTGTACATTATTGCTACATTATATTACATCCACAACCAATTACTGCATGCTATCTCAGATTACGCGCTCATCATATGGCCTTACTTCATCGATTATCGGCCGATTTCCCCCACAACCCCCACTTACTAAAACAATCGTAGCATTCGAGTCCGCCGACAGATATGTCTCCCCACGGGGATTTGGGTAGGTATGACGATTAGCTATCGATTAAGCATAAACATAACAATATTCGTCCAAGCCCAAGGACGGTGGCCCCTTTTGAACGAAAATCATCACTATGAAAAAAATAGAAAAAAGAAGTTTTCTCAGTCATCTTTTGAAAGATAGCTATCAATTTTACTTTGTGAGTAGGCCTACCTTAGATGCATATTTCGGCGCATTTACTTTCAGAGATCCTTGAACAACAAATTAAAAAAAATAAAAAGAATGAAAATGCGCGATTTCGACCTCCCTAACTAAAACAATCGTAGCATTCGAGTCCGCCAACAGATATGTCTCCCCACGGGGATTTGGGTAGATATGACGATTAGCTATCGATTAAGCATAAACATGGCAATAGTCGTCCAAGCCCAAGGACGGTGGCCCTCTTTAAACAAAAAAATGGCCAAAAATGTACACACTCAAAACACTAATCGGCGCAAGTAGTGATCTCCCTATAGTTGGTATATCCCACCCAAACTGGTCCAAATAGACCATGGCAAAGGCGTACGGTACCGAAGTGGCCCAAACGCGATATAGCCTGTACTCGTCTATCTACGATTCTACAGTTAAAAACAGCATTGTAAGACAAGACTCGAAAAGATGGTCTCCAAAGTGCCTCGAAAACTGAAACTTTGGTTTTACTTTAAGTCTAGAGGTTATTGATTGCACTTCCACAACAGACTAAACATGGTGTGTGTAGCTTAGGCTCTAAGGGGTGTTTTTCTTCAAAAATGCCCGATCGTTATCGTACGCGGTCTGGTTTATGCTCATGAAATTTTAGACGAATCGATGAGATGAACTCCATTGCCCTCAGCCCATAGTTCAGTAAGTTGACTTTCTCGCGAAATGCATGTTAATTAAAGTTCTGCTTTAAGAGGTCATAGACATTGATAAAGCCAACAAAAATTGCCAATCAAGAAACTGGGACAGCTACTGTGGTAGGGTCCACGAAACAACAGAGAGCGAACTAAATAGGGCAATAGGTTTTGCTGGTTCGTAGTCATCTCCCATTACACCGCATGGCGATTCTGAGCCCTCGGGACAAAACATACACGGACCGCGGGGCAGGGGGTTAGGGAGGGGCTTACCCCCTCCCTCGCCGGCCAATACCACCCCTTCGACCGGCCATACACCCCGAACCCCCTCCCGGAGGATACGCTGCATCACCTACCCTAGGCCCTGAGCCCCTCGACCCACCCCCCTCAGCCGGCCGCTACCTCCCACTCGGGAATTTTTTTGGAAGAATTTTGTATAGAAAATTATGATAAAAATATGCGTAGATTGCTAGGTGTAAATGAGTTCAGGATAGCATATTTAACTTATGTTAATGAAAAATAAGCCAAAAACCCTTAATTTTAGTAAAAAATCGGCCTTTTGGCTTACCACCCTATCACACCCCTCAGGCGCTCCTATCCCCTCAGGAATTGGAAATTCTACCCCCCTCGGCCGAAATGCCAGCCCAGCTCTGCATGAAACTGATAAAAATATTATAATAACTCGGCCGAACCGTTGAACGCACACGTAGGGATGGGCACGTAAATTAATTTTCGTAACGCGTAACGTAAATTAAGCGCCGATTTTTAATTTACGTTACGCTTAACAATTACCGTAATTAAAAAAAGCCGGTTACGGAAATTAAACGAATACGAAAATTAAAATTTAGCAATACGCAAATTAATTTCCGTACGTGAATTAATTTACGTTCCTAGCGTAAAACAGATTTTTCTGTTGAATCCTGAGCCCACCGCATTGTTTTGTTGTATTATAGGCATATTTTTGGTTACTACTGAAACTTAAATGCGACTTTTAAGGTCAATTTTTCGAAAATTTTTCGCCCTTGTCGCACAGAAGCCCAATCCCACTCTTCGAACTGCTAAACCGGTTAATTTCGGTCAATTTCACGGTCGAAATATCTTGTAGATACGTTTATGAAGATTTGTCAATATGTTATCTCCCTGTATAAGAAAATAGGCAGAAAAGCCAGGCAACTATAAATTCATATGTAGGTGTTGTACTACTGTTGGAAAGTTCAGGGTTGAAAAATAGGTTCAGGTTCAAGCCAAAGCCAACATCGAAATTTCAGGTTCAAGTCCATCTTCTAAAAAACCTGGACAATAGGTTCAGGTTCAAGTCCACCGATATCTCCAAAAACTGTAGATATTTTGCGCTGCTTGCAACTTTTCTGAGCTACATGTATAAGCCTTTCTACTGGCAGAAAAACATACATCAGACTTTACAGGGCAGTCTACTTTCGTTTGCTGACAGTTTCAGTTTGAAAATAGGTATAGAAACATGAAATCTTTAAAATTTTGTGCAATCCAACCGAAAATTTTACATAGTTTGCCTAAAAATTGCAGTTGAAATTTGAACCTGTTGAGAAAGTCCAATAAAACGGAGCAGGTTCAACTCCGGCTGAAATAGAATAGGTTAAGAAGGTTCAGGTTAAAGTCCACAAATTTCAGGTTAAAAACCTATTAATAGATCCAGGTTCAGTCGGACTTGCCAACAGCATGTTGTACATTTAAAATGCATTCAAACAGAGAAGTGAAGTTACATAGTTTTTTTACTACTAATCTTGTATGTAAGTACTGTTATACGTTTAACCATCAGTGCAGTGTGCGGTAAGTAGACTACAGTCAGTAGTACGTACGTAGTTGGCTAGTTGCTGCGCAGTTATAAAACCCTCAGCAGCTACAGTAATTCAGCCAAAAAACATACCCACATTTCATTCCTTCCTTTTGGTGTGAAGTTAGATTTCAAAAATACGAATGCAATTCCAATCGAACAAACACAGAATTAAAATTTGCATTGCATACAGTTCATTTTATAATTTTTTCCGCGATATTCGATTGCTACTACCTACTAGCAATTTTTGAAGAAAAACGAAAATTAATTTACGTTTGGCTGGAATCTTATTCGTTACGACGTTACGGAAATTAATTTACGTAACGCGTTACAGCAAGAAATTGGCCGTTTTAATTTCCGTAACACGTTACGATTACGGAAATTAAAATCTGGTAAAACAGAAATAACGTGTACGTAAATTACCGATTTTAATTTACGTTGCCCATCCCTACGCACACGACCTTTTCAACGACGTTTATAGCAAAATTTTTATTTAAACTATATTTTCTGGAACGAAAAACTGTAAAAACTATTTTTTCCGACCTGATTTCTACCTTTTCAGGGTGCTCCAATCAAATTCTCATCTTGTACTATTTTTTGCCTGTACTATTTTTGTGTACTATAATTGTACTATTTTGAGGGATATACCTACTTCTCCCCCGTACACGCACCGTTACGCACCGTTCGCATCAGCAGCGAGCCCAATTGGGCGCCGATCTTTCGGAGTGGTGAATTTTTTGTAGATCGATCAGAGAACCGTTCTATTTGAGCTTGCTTCCACTTCCTGCCGGACTTCCATTTGTTTTCGTATCTTTAACGATATGTCAAGGAAAGCAAGCTCTTCTCAGTCTCCTGACCGTTCTCTATCGGAAATTTTGGAACTGGTGAAAGCGCTGTTAAATGGCCAAGATCGGTTTTTCTCAGAGTTGAATGAACTGCGTCAAGAGAATAAAGAACTGAGAAAGGAAAACGCAGAGCTACGTGAACGCCTGGTTCGACTGGAGAGTGGTCAGCCTACCCCAAACGCTGACATGACCCCTGACTCTATTGTTTGTGCTTTTGACGAATTGCAGCAACGATCGAGTCGAGACGATTACTGAGATCTTCCGCATGGGCCAGACCGGTATCCGTCAGAGAAACCCTAATCTCCCCGTCAAGGTGAGATGTCAAATCCGTGGGACAAACGTAAGATTCTGTTTAATCAGAAAGATGCGTTGGCTATGGCGGGTGCCAGTAAGGAGGTGTTCTTCCGTCACGATCTTACTGATAAACAGCGACGTGCGGAAAAGCTGTTGCGTGACAAACTGAGTGAACTGCGTGAGGAGAACCCCGATTGTACTCTGCTGATTCGTGACGGAGTGTTCGTTGAGAGAGTGAAGCAGGGTAGTCGGTTTGTGCTGAAGGAGTTTGTACAGGGAAACGAGTGACCACCAGCCATCGTAGACAGACTGAAAAGTTTTTGCCATTTTTACTGTTCAATGCTGGGAGTTTAGTCAACAAATTGTTGGAGTTGACGTACGTTTGTTCTGTTAATACTAACGCTATCGTTGCAGTTACGGAGACGTTTCTGCGTACTGTAGTTCTGTGAGTGACGTTCTGTTTGGTTCGATTCTTGACACCAACCAGGGTAAGAAAATTTAGCTAAATTAGCCTTCAAAAACGCGTTTAAAACGCATTCCGAGCTTAAAATTAACAGATATTACAAGTTTTAGTAGTTTATAATGGCCTGGTTGGGCTTCTGCCCGACCAGGGCGAGAAAATTTTGAAAATTTGGCCTTCAAAAACTCATTTAGAAGGCATTCTGAGCACAAAATAGACAGTTTTAGTACATAATTCATTAGTTTCTTATATTTTTGACAGACTTTTTCTTCCTACCTCCACCGCAAAGGGGGGTGTACACACCCTACACCCCCTGGATACGCCACTGCCTGTACGTGCCGATGATGCAGTGAGGATTGGGCCTGGAGAAGGTGCACTTCTGTTGATTTGATTACAAAAGCTCTCAACTTTAACTTGATTACTGCTACAAGTGAGGAATTTTTTGCGGCAGTTTGGGTGGACTTGTATGCACTAAATAATCGAAAGTTTTTTCGTATTGGATTGTACTATCGGACTCCGTGGGGCAATGTCTGCCAGGCCACTGACTCTCTTGTTGAACATATTGGGTCTTACGTGTTAGATGAAACACCACTAATGATATTAGGTGATTTTAATTATCCAGAAATGCGTTGGACCGATAATGATTTAGCCCTCTCAGCCCCAAGCAAAGATTTCTTTTAATGCTATGCTAGAATATGGCTTGACCCAGACGGTACTCGAAAAAACCCATGTTTCTCCTGTGTTTTCGTTGTTTTGTTATAGCCAACCTTCCTCCCACGCGTACACAAAGCTGGTCTGTAAACCCTTAAACATGCCTTCATAGTCAACCAATAGACCTTTAAAAAAGATGAATAATAAGAAATACATATTGCAGTAATGGCAAGGTTTGTTTTGGTGTAACTGTCCTGAAAATAATAGGAAAACGCCAAAACGCCCAAAAATGCGTTTTTAGCATGTTCACTTTTTTCAGGAAGACTTGTAATTGAAATTTCTCTCGAACGGGTTGGAGCTGAGGAAAAATGAAAATATGCACGTGTAGAGCACGCCTAGGACTATTAACAACTAGTAACAAGTATCACAACATTTGCAGAGCTAATGCTGCGAAAACGCGAAAACGGTTCATTTCTGTAAAATCCCGCTAATTACCTTTTCGAAATTTCTAACTTGAATATCTCAGAAATTCGGCGATGCCAAAAAAAGTAAAAGTGTAGAGGAGGACAAGGGCTATCTATCCTAGGAGTATGGCCAAGATCTGCAGGGACGTCAAAAATATTTTTTTTACTTTTTAAAATATCCCTTAAAATCAACGGCATTCATGCTGGCCTTAATCGATCAACCCCAAATTTTGTGGGTATAGTGGCCATAGTAAGCCTAATTAATGCTGAAAATATTTCTGTCTGCTAGGCCCCAGTACGCATCTGTCTACATTGGTTGTGATCTGACGCCATGGCAAGCCAAGAAAGCTTTTGACTTGCGGAAGGAATTGCGGCTTCGACGTGAGAATGGCGAAACTAATATTTTTGTAGACTACCGCACGCTTTGTATTCGAAGTGCAAAGACCAAAGCCTCCAATTGTTAATGTTTTCGTTACTTTGTTTACTTTGATTCAGTTCAGTTGGCATAGCGAATAGTCTAGATAAGTACGTAAGTGTGTTTTAGGGCCGCATAATATGTCAATGTCTGGCGATTTGTGGGCCCGTTGCCCAAGTGGTAACAAAAGAGTAAATCGTAGACCTATCGATTCATCACATAAAAAGTATAGGTCAGAAAATTTCATGTTCCGCCCATATAAGGGGACCTGCTCGGCTTTTATAAAATATGGCTCTTAACAATTTACAAGCAAGCAGTAGTACAGTAAATTGTTAATGATTCTCAGAACAATATACAGTAATACCGAAGGCAAAAGAGTCGCGTGTAGTCATTGTTTGTGAGTAACTGTTTGTAGAGATGACTACTAGTACATTGGGTATCAAAGTGCAAACTGTAAGACTGCAAGATGTGGTGTCATTTCAAGAAGGTGGTGTCAGAGTCAGCCGATGTATGGCGCTGCTTGGGGCCAAACCCGAACTCCAACCAACTGACCGAATCGTCACCATAAACAAGACCAAGTGCAAAAGTTCCGATGACTTCCAGCAACAGCTTCTCAACAGAATTGAAGGCGGACCATTCGAACTGACAGTCAAACGGCATCCACTGATCGCGGTCGATCTGAACAGAAAGAAAGATCAGCCGTGGGGTCTGCGAGTGGTAGAGAAGGACGGAGCTGTTTTGCTTTCCAGTCCGGAAGGGGCGGCCGAGCAGGGCAACCTCAGGTCGGGCGACCACATCGTAACAGTCAACAACTGGCATGTGACCAACAAGCACCAACTGAGAGACGTTGTCGTAAGGAACAAGGCCAGCACCACGTTGCGGCTTCAAATTATGCGACCAGCCAAAACCGCTGAATCGGAAGAGGAAGAAGAGGAGGAGGAGGAGGAGGAAGAGGAGGAGGAAGAAGTGGAAACCGTCAGTATCAGTGTGTTTCGAACCGGCGATCAATTAGGACTGGGCTGTGCAGAGGACAAGAACGACAAAGAGGTTACTATTACATCGATCCAAGAGAAAAGCAAGGGATGGGGCTTACAAGTCGGAGATAAAATCGTCATTTTGAACGGCAAAAAGATAGACTCCCTGGCTAGACTAAGAGACGCAAGCAAAGGAATGCAACAGCTGACATTTGTAGTCGAACGGAAAGCGAAGGCGAAGGCGAAGGCAAAAGACAAAGAAGCGCCAAAGGCGGAGGAGAAGCCAGTTGCAGTAGTTAAGCCTATGGAGAAAGCGGCACCTGCAGTTCCCAGCGCTCCGGTGCCGGAGGCAGCAGCGCCAATGGCCGCCGATATAAAGGAAATCCAGCTGACTGTCGATTGTGAGTACGGTGAGGGGATCGGCGTCTTTCCGAACGAAGAGCTCAAAGTGGTGCGCATTCAACCGTACACAGCAGGCGCTGAGAAATTCAAAATGGGCGACATTATCAAGAAAGTGCACGACGTGGTGCTGATGGACACAGATCATTTTTACCGTATCATGGACAGCCCTAAAGTGCGGCGGCCGCTGCTGGTCACTGTGGAGCGGTCGGTGGCCAGAGAGAAGGAAGCCAAGTCGAAGCAGCTGCCGCCCGAGCTGGAGAAGTTGGTGCAGAGACACAGCGGGTTCGACTACGTGGTAGCCGACGTAAAATTCGACAACAGCAGTGGGCGCTCGTTCGGACTGCTCATAGCCAACACCTCACACAACAAAGTGGTCGTGGTGGATACCAAACCGAATAGTGTCAGTGGAGATCATTTCAAGATGTTCGACCGCATCGTCGCCATCAATGGGACCCCTGTCACAGACGAAACCGTAGCCAAGTCGTACATATGCGCTTCTGGAGGCAAATTTAAGGTTGTTTTTGGCAGCAGACTGTGCAATACATATCGGAGTTTCACGCTTGGACGCCCTGGGCGGCTAACTGAATGTAGGCAAAATCAGGAAATAATTTGAAATTCAAACGCCCAGGGCGTTAAATGAAACTACGTACACTGTAGGTCAAACTTGAGAGATTAAAATGGCTTTATACTAGACAAGCGAAAGTTAATTCAATTGGTATTTTAGCTTGTTATTCCACAGAAGAACTTCATTTCGGTGTTTTTTACAAATTACAACCTTTGTTTCTTTGAGAATGTTTGGTTTTTAATCCGTTTTTTGCTGAAAAGACCTGAAAATGCGATGAGAGAGTGTTTCAAGTTCGTCGCTCTTGGCATTTAACTGAATATTACCTCCAGTTAAATGCCCACCTGGGCGATTAACTGGGTGAGCGTCCAAGCGTGAGACTCCGGTACAATATAAGTAGGTAGGTGATGCTTTGCAGGCACTGATAGAGCGGCCGGTGGAAGGACACACACAGGGGATGCTGAGACGAGAACACGAGCAGTGGAAAGCCTCGCAAACGGTGAAGAAGAGTGGATTTGAGATGCCGACCGATGTGCAAGAGATCGTGCAGAAGGAGAGCCAACGACGCAAGCAGGGAGTGAAGCCCGGCCGACCTGTGTTCAAGAAACAACGCTCACCTGCGTCCAAGAAACGAATCAACATTAATAGCCAGCATACGGAGGTGCAGATTCAAAGTGACATCCCGGAAGGCAAAAAGCTACGCAGAGTATCGTGAAATCCTACTGGTCTGTCTCACTTACTAACACAATACGACTACGTACTACTCTGTTCTTTTACTGATATTATTGTACCCACATTCGAACCCAAGTAAAGCTGTATCACTTGTTTGTTTTTGAGTTCTACTGTCCTTTCGGACAGCTCAGGACACCCCTCGCTCTTTTGAGAGCCCTTGAAGGGGGTAGTTTTGAAAATTTAGCCTTCAAAAGCGCATTTAAAAGGCATTCTGAGCACAAAATAGACAGTTTTGGTACATAATTCATTAGATTCTCTTATTTTTGACAGACATTCTCTTCCTACCTCCACCGCAAAGGGGGTGTATCCACCCTACACACCCCGGATACGCCACTGGCCCTGCCTACAAACAACCCTCCCCTTGCTGCCATTAAGTGCAACGGCAGCGCCGGTTCGGTGCCCAGTTACCTACTAGCCATAATCGGCTTTCGGCGGCCTGGCTTAGGCTTTGCACTACTTCCATTAGCTTCCACCGGTTTCGAAACCACAAACAACCGCTCTCACGGATGCCAGACCGCCGTGACACACGGGATAGCATAAACTACTCACCACTTGTCGCCTCTCTTCGGCATTTACAAAATGCACAGAGCGTGTGTTTTTCAAAGCAGCGGGGTAAGAAACAGCTAAGGTACCGCGTGTCCTGCCCTGCCTAGGCGTATTGTTGAGATGGAAAGAAAGGAGCAAAGAGCATGTCAAAGGAAACAGTTGAAGTGGCGATCAAATTAAACATAGATCGGGGACTGAATCGACTTACATATTCGGCAGTGTGATCGGTTTCTATTTCTAGCCAGCCCACCGAACAGAGAATCGAAACGATGTATCCAAAGGAAATAGTTGAAAAATGCAGATTTTAAGAATAAGACAAAACCAAAGACAAAAAGCACAATCTAGCACGCCCTTCAATTTCCGGCTACATGGTCTAGCTGGTTTAACATAGTAGTAACCAGATGCCTTAGCAGCCTTCCATATCTAGAGCCAAATGCAACAAGCAGTTTGTCAGCAGCATTCCGTAGAGCAGCCTTCCAACTTCAGGTATCTACCTTCCGTTTAGTAAAATAAACCAGAAGCTTAGATAGCCATCCATTTTCAGGCACGCATGCACCAGGTTTCGCCTTTTATCCTTGAACCTGTGTACAGCCGCTAGTGGTTAAGGCTCATCAGCAAGGTGACCACTAGGTGAAAAAGCTGCATTAACACAAACATACATGCTCCTTCCGCCTAGCATAAACCTTCATGGTAACCAAATATAAACCAAGAATGATTAATGCCGTGGCATCAAAGAGAGTATGATGTGCAGTAGGAAACAAAACATCACAAACACAGAAAACAGTAAGACACAGATGGCAGGACAAGCCTACCTTGGCCATTTCGGTTGACGCCACGCGCTTGAGCGATGAAAAGACAAGTGGTCTTGCTTCATTTCTGTTCCCTTTTATATCACGTATTTTGCCCTAAGAGCTAACCCGCGGGACACAGGCCCCTTTGTTGTCCAAAATACTCTGCAGTAATCCTTATTTACAACTGGATTAATCCGAAAGTTTTATGGTCACTGTTTATGACTGCTGCAACATATACCTGCCTTTTGGTCAATCTCTTTACCGCCAAAAAATATCAAGCGCAAAAATATTGAACTGTTCCCCAGCACCAAAAAAGGTACTGGGGTTAAACAACCCGACCGTGAGGTCAGGAGGCAACCCAGCCAAGGCCGGGAACACTCCAGTCCAGAAGGAGCTGGAGATCAAGCGACCCAACATAAGTTGGGAGATGTTTGTAATGAGCAAGAGGTTGTTTGCTTGTTTGTTTAGTTGAAAATCCAATGAACAAATCGACAAACAAACCCGGGAACTTCACCGATGGCAATGCGATTATGCAACAAACGCACTCCCTACTGCACGCTCCAGGGTACCTATGCAAAAAAAATTCCTACCACAAGAAAGCCTAACGTTGCCCCATCATTGACCCTGGGAAACCTTACCTTCCACAACATACCAGTGTCCCAGAAATTTGCGCCAAGTACCATTCTTTGGAATGGTCCAACCCCCCCCCCACCCCTCAAAAGTCAAACTTTTTTTTTTCAACTGCTAATTACTCAAGGCCAATTAAAGCTATCCACCCCTAACTACCAGTACACATCACCAACCTACCTGCCTCACCACACACCAAACCCAAGCCCTCAACATCCCTGTATTCCAGAGTTATTAAAGATTCAATTTTAAAAAATGTGCGCGGGCCCAAGACGCACATTATAGAGGGGAGCGCGAGCGCGTCGCCCTAGCACGGAGAGGGCGGCCCCAAAAGCTAACCTAACTACGGGGGCCGCCCCAA
>JASANB010005119.1:0-22849 GCA_030248155.1 Sabatieria punctata | reverse complement strand
TCCCGACCAGCATATGGTTTTGTAGCTGTACCTATGGCTTCTTCATTTTCTAGTACTCCCGTTTCCAGATCACAGCCAAATAGCGAGATATTCGAAACCACGAAATTTCCGCAAAATGCTGCTACGTTTTTTTTTCGAAAAATCTTTTATAACTTTTTGTGCAAAGGCTCTGCCGTTTAAGGTTTTAAAAAATTGGCATGAGTTGGCAAACAAAATGAGCGCACCCAAGTGAGATGTTTAGGGAGTATCGGGGTGTTTTGGAAAGGTGTTCAAAAAATTTTTTTCCCGTAAAGCTTAGGAGCAGCCCACGTTAGATGCAGAATTGTGAGTTGGGGCCCGAAAAATGGATTCAGTTTAAGCCAGATTCGCTCTGGATCGGGAGAAATTTGGGTCCAAATTTGAGAGACCAAACCTATTTCTTGAGTGGAATACTACCAGTTAGTACAAAATTGTTAACCGGCAAATGGCTGAGCAGTGCTGATTGACATCCGAAAACAACCTTGTCCTACGTTGTCAGTTGGAAGATATTACCGGAGTTTTTATGGTTTTGGAAGAAAACGCAGCTTTGGTCACAATATGCTGATTTAAAGGTAGACCCAATTCGGTCGAGCAAGCTAGAGCCATCAAATTTTTCAGCTCCAAATGTGCTTTTTGGTGCTGATTACGAAAATGACAACTGGTTTAATTCGACCACTCCTGAACGGCTTTCGCAATTTTTAAAAAACTTTAAAAACTTTATAACAATGCACGTGTACACCACAATTAGAAGTACAAAACCCGGAAGGGCCACATGCAAGGTAATCACCACTTGACGAACGCCACTATGTGTCATCATTGCTAACTGCGAAGTGGAGCCGACATTGCTCATCACTACACCACAGATGCAGACAAATATGTAATCCTCAAATCAAATTATACATAAGTTATTTTATGCCGGTACTAGACACTGGTCAGTCTGTCAGTTCTGCCATCAACTTGGAAAATCCATATCTGCTGATTGGTCACTGCAGAGTCGAATATAATCATACATTTTTACTGTCATTTATCTAAGCTCTAAAAGTTGACCTAAAGTTTCCTAATTAAGAAACATACTGTGAGATATAATCCTGAGGTAGAATGTTCAGCATTCTTGCATTTCTGAAGGGGTCAGTTAATAGGTTTCCGACCTACCAGCTCAACAGTAAATGGCGTTTGTTTTGGTCTATAGTTACTTCTTTTAGAGATATATGAATATTAATGCAAATTTGGTTTGATCAGTAATATCTCAAAATTGAACAGCAGTAGAGAGTGTAACAAAGGTCATTTTTTAACTCTACGGTCAAAATATGTCGGGTACACTATTGACTGCCAAAAAGGTCTCCCTTCAGAAACGCATGAATGCTGAACATTTATTTCAGGATTATGCCTTGTCACGGCATGTTTTGGTACGAAACTTCAGAGGTTCATAACTTGCACCTGAGTGGCCATAGCGCAAGAATATGATGATATTCTGAATCAGAGGAGAACGATACTGGTCACAACTGTACCAGATAGTTACCACGTTATGCCAAGATTTGATGGATAATCCTATCAAGCTCCGAGTACCAGGGATAAGCACTAGTGACCATAGTAACTAGAGGGGCCAATTTGAACAATAGATGTCATTTTCGTAATCAGCAGCAAAAACTGCATTAGGTGATATAAATTTGATGGCTCTATACCCTACATGCGACTGAATTGAGTGACCTTTCAAACGAGCATGTGCAAGTGCAGCCGTTTTCTTCCCAAATCATAAAAATGTCCATATCTTCAAAAGTAGGCAATGTAGAGCAAAATTAAGGTAATTTTCGGAATCAGCTGCAAAAACTACATAAGAAAGACTCTTTGTACCGCGGTTAATGGTCATACTAGCGGAGTAGTGCCACTCAAGAAATACATGTAGGGTTGGTCTCAAATTTGGACGCACATTTCTCCCGATCCAGAGCGAATCTAGCTAAACTGAATGAATTTTCGAACTCAGCACACAAAACTGCATATAACACTATGCTAACCACTAAGCTTTGCAGAAAAACATTTTTTCGAACACCTTTGAGAGACCAAAACCAGTGTTTCCACTTCCAGGTGTAGTATAATAATACAGTACTACCTGTAGTATAATTGACCTTCGAAAAGTATCGAAAAATCGGCTGTTAGTTTGTAGTATAAAAATGTAGTATAATTTTAGATTTTGTAGTATAAAATGTAGTATAATTCAACATTTCAATTTCAGATGCTATCTTTCCCTTACTTTTGAGAAAACTCGCAGTTATTTTTCTGTTTGAAAACAGGTTTTGCCTGTCTGGCGTCGGCCGGGAGGAGCCCGAATTCTAGGGAGGGGAGGGGTTGGTCTCAGACTAAAAAATGCTAAAAAAAATCGCATTTTTCGGCAAAAAAGTTCGTCAAAAGTCGAAAATTAGGGCTGAAATACTGCTAAAAATTCCAGTTTTACAGGCGATTTTAGCAATTTTTGCGTCTGAAATTGTAGAAAATCGCAAAAATTTGCTCAAAAAATGGCTTGCTAGAAAAATCGAAGGGGTAGGTAGGTGGTCGGGAAAGTCGTCTCAGGGGTCCCCATCAGGGGGTCTGGCTTAAGTCGGGTGGGGGCAGACCCCCGGACCCCCTGCTACATGTATGAATCATTGTTTAATGTTTTAAAAGTCAAAATTGTAATTTGCTCTATATTTGAATATGCTAGATTCTGGGATTGCAACAGCACTTAAGTTGCGTCATTATGCCGAAACTGTACATACGTATCCACCTTCCACAGAATTGTGAAGTACTGTTTCCCAGTTATTTTATTTTCTGATTAACTTGCTATTAACTTGCTTGTAACTGTCGGGAATTTTATTTACTAGCTATTTACATGCTAGACACCACAATTTCAAATTTAATTTGTTATTAACTTGTTATTTGCTAGAAATTTGCTATATATTTGCTATCAATTTGCTAGAATTTGCTAAAAATTTTTCGCTCAACCAAATTATGCCTGCGAGATTTTCCCATTATCCTTATGAAAATAACCGGGCAATTATAGTTGCCACGGACATATAACCGAACATTCAAAAATCTTCATCCGAACGTGTTCGGAAAAATATTCTGCATTTCCAAATCCGAACTTTCCTCGTTATATATGCCCGATTCGAAAAGCCCGTTTGACTCATCCGTACCTATCCACTGTGTATGTTCATGTTATTCTGTACCTTTCCACATGAACCAAAACACCCAAACCGACCCATTACAAATGGGCTTTTCATGTATATGTACGCAATTTTCTGAACCTACAAACAAGAACCAACCTGAAGATCGGTACCTATAAATGCGGTCAAAGAGAACCTTTCCAAAAGAACCAACATAAATGCGGTCAAGAGAACCTTTCTGATGTGCAGTAGTTGGCAGCCTATTACATGTAGATGATTTGTGTTTGCGTTGCTGGTCAATTCCACCCCATATCTGATTTTCTAAATATCAAATTTTTGTTCAGTACGCACTGTGAAGTCCTCTTTAGGTCATGGCACATTGCATTTAGCGTGTAGATGGCTGTGAACCGGAGATTTCCGCTTATAAGACCACCATAGTTAGAAGACCATGGTCTTTAAATAGGTTTTTGTTTCCAGTTATAAGACCATGGTCTTCAAATAGGTGGTCAGAAAACTTGGTTCATAGAGACCCATTTTCCAGTTAAAAGACCATGGTCTTAGTTTAATTGACGGATTTTAGCACACAATTAACTGTTTTTAAAGTGAACAAAAGCTGTCCATCGTGAGAAAACAAAGGCAGAAGTAAATAATATAGATAAAATATGATTCTGATTTTTGTTTTGAACGCAATACAGTACCTGCTATGCTTCAACACAACCTTTCCTTTTGTAATTTCAAGTAACGTTTCACAAGTCAAGCGTAAACTGGTCAGGCATGTCTGTAACAGCCATCTAGGTGAAAAACAAATTCAACTATTGGCTAAAAATCCTTTTTTGCAGTGAAATAACATTTTCCAGTTATAAGACCATGGTCTTCAAAAGGGCGCCAAAAAGTGACCCTAAATTTGGGCATTTTCCAGTTATAAGACCAGGTCTTATAAGTGGAAAACTCCGGTAGGGGATTTTTTTAATCAGAGAGGCTTAGTGCTTTGTTTGCCAATCCAGGGACCTTCCGGGTTTGTATTTGCTGTGGGTGCGTGCTCGCAGTTGGAAGCGGCCGGTTTGTATTTGTATTTTGATCTTCTGTAGATCGGCTAATCTGGGAGTTTGATTAATGGTTCACATCAGATGTTCTGTTGATCGGCTAATCCGAGAGTATAAATGGTTCAGATGAATAGTTCGGTTGACAGCAAATCCGGGGATATTTCGCAATGGAAATGTTCATCTGTTTATCGAAATAGGTTCATTTCATCCTCGATATCTTGGTTCATTTTCGACGCAATCCGAACTTGAATTCTAAAAGGTCATGTCTTTTCTGAACTTTTCAATCCGAACAAAACGAGCGTTTTGAACCTACCCAATCCGGGCTCGTGAGCCCGGATTTTTTGTTCGGGTCTGGTTCCGAACAGCGAACTGATCAAATCCGAGATATGCCCGTTTTGGGGTGGTCATTTCCGGAGGGTTATAAGACCACCATAGTTATTTTAAGATCATGGTTTTTAAAAGGGCGCGAACAGTGGCCAATTTAGGCATTTTTCTATTTCTCTTATAAGTGGAAAACTCGGGTACTGTTTAAAATCAAAACTATACATTGTACCTCAGTTTCAATGAGCTGAACAAGCAACAGCAGGAAGAGAAGCACAGGCAAGAATGTTCTCTAACTTTATCCCTAACATGAACACATTCAGTAGTTTTCTATTTGCCGAACCTACTGTCAGCCTGGAGACTGACGTTTGTCCATGCTTGGCTATATCACTACTTTAGCTATATGAGCAGCGTACCAACCTTGGGTATAAAGTATATCCTGGCAGCACATCAGGTCCCAGGCCAAGCAGGGAAATAGGGTAGGGATAATGGACGAGTATGTCTGAGCCTAGTAAATTCCTAGTGAATTGCTAACAAATTCCTAGCAAATTTCTCGCTCCCTCAATCCGAAATAAACTAGCTATTTATTTGCTAGGCAGCGCTTTGCCCAAAATTAACTTGCTAGGAATTTGCTATTTGCTACCCGATTTCGCCCAAAAATAAATTAACTTGCTATTTGTTATTAACTTGCTGGGAAACAGTATTCTGAAGTCCTTTGAAAAAAAACACATTTTATGTAGGGTAATCCCTGAGGAGAATGGGAAGGGTCAGCCATAGGCAAACTGGAAAAAAACAAATTTTCGATGGTTTGAAGAGTTTAAAGCTTTTAACTTGTGTAAAAAGTCTGTGAGTGGGAATTGAAACTCATCTGTCATTGCTGTCTGCATTATATAACAGTTTTCAATGCTTCAAACCTTCAATCTGACAATTTTACAGCGCAGTATCAAAACGTAGTATATTTTCGAAAGTTGTAGTATGTATTACTGTTGTTTGTGTATACACATACACATTTACCATCCATACACAAAAATACACCTTGTTTTTTCAATGTGTATACTACTGTTGCATGCGTATACGCATTACGCATATCATTACGCAAAGTACGCATTGCATTTCAGAATGCATACTATACATATACTATATAAGCATACTATACATATACTATAATAGTGCAATTCTTTGATGGCAGGAATTTATCCTCAAGTAATTCTTAAAAAACCTGGATTATAAAGTTGGATACCTATGTAAACAGGATACCATACATGTAGAGTCAAAAAAACTGTTCAGTGAAATTTCTGAACGTTTCTGAGATTACGCATTACGCATACGCATTACGCAAAATACGCATTAGTTTTTGCAATGCGTATACGCAAACTCATACGCATTTGTAGTGGGAATGCGTATACGCATACGCATACGCATACGCATTTGAAAAATCCGGTATTAAACAACAGTAGTGTATACACATACACATACACATACACATTGAAAATTCTGATACACATAACCATACAGAAACAGTACTCAAAATGTGTATTTTTGTGTATGTGTATTTGATCAGCAAAAGTAGATAAAATTTCGAGCAGAATCGTAAAATTTCGATGTTTTTGCTGCAGTATTAAACAGTAGAAATCTTCATGAAGCCTAAAAATCGGCTAACTAACTCGATTTCAAAGCTATCCAAGGTTTCAAGCAGTAGACATTGAGTGAGAGATTTGACTTTCCTAGCATTTACGACTAAAAATCTGCAAAAAAAAAATTTGCATTTTCAGTACAATACACATACACAAATATACACAAAAATACACATTGTTTTATTGAATGTGTATACACAAATTACCATACACATTTGAAGGTAAATGTGTATACACATACCATACACATACACAAACGGAAAATCCAATACCAAACAACAGTACCCTGTATAAAGTAGTATAATTTTGAGCTGGTGTAGTGTACTGGACTGGCTAGCACCTGGCAACACTGGCGAAAACACCCCCATACCCCCTAAACAGCACACTTTAGTGCGCTCATTTTATTTGGCCAACTCTTACCTAACTTTTGTTGAAACATTAGCTTGGCAGGGCTTTTGCACAAAAAGTTACATATAAAGATTTTTAGGAAAAAAAAGCGGAGTTGCATTTAGCGGCAATTTCGTAGTTTTCGGTGAATATATTGCTAACCAGCTATGATCTGAAAACGGTAGTGCCAGAATATGAAAGGCCATTCGAGCAGCTACAAAATCATGTGCGACTCGGGATCCTAGCCTAAGAAAAGAACGAAGGGTGATCGTTTGAATAGAGGGTGTCAGAGCTATTAAAATGACACCAAAAATTGCTGCGGACCCAAATTTGAGGGTGTGTAGCTCCGGTTCCAGGGGGTTGCTGGTGGCCGGGCATGCACCGTTGGTCTTCGACTGTGCTCTATTTTAACAGATACTAATATCAGCCAGATCCGTGAGATGACCCTGCTTGCCCCCTCAAAGCTGACTTTCTCGCAAACTGCATCTTAAAAAGTGAATTGAATGCACACGTTTTCACCTAGCATCTGTGACGATTTAGCAACAAGTTTTGCGTACTGAGGTGTTGTATGTCTAGCCAGTTTTTGCTTTACTTTGAACATGTTGCTCATTCAGTGGCTTAAAGAAGGAAAGCCAGCTCACTGTACTGACAAATGTATCGGTAGGCACTGGCGGGGTTGAACGCAGTCAAACCATCAAAGGTCTGTATAAGTAGTGCACTCCTCCAAGTGGATGGATGACCGTTTGCCCAAACCAAGGAGCTAGGTTGTCCTTCTGGTGTGAAATCCCCATGCTTGGGACTGCGCCAGGTCCATCCCTTTGTGATTCCGCCACTGGTGTCGGTCTGGTACAGACCACCTATCCAATCGTATAGGGTTGCGAACTGAAACTGACGAGCATTTTCGGCCAGGCATTTCTTGACATGGCTTTAGAGTGCAAAAAATAGGTATGCACACACATGTAACTGCCAGATAGGGTAGGATTGTGTAACTCTAACCCAGCAGCTTCCGATCCGATCCGATTTGCGGGGGGCCTTACGGCCTGCGATCAGACTCGAGGTCCATTCCGCTACACCCGTGGTTTCGTCATCTCGGACGTTTCCCTTCTTTCACTGCCAAGCCACTCAAGCCATGCTGTTGGGCGCCAGGTACTAAGAGAGCGCCTGGCGCATTGACGTCATAGTGCTGGCAGCGTCCACCACCGCCCGGCCAGAGCACTAAACCGGTATAGGCCTTGTTGTGTCGTCTCAGCCAGCACTTGACGTCATTGATCTTTCTCCAACGTGGCATGCTATAGGAGCGGCTTTGGTGCAATGGTAGATCCAGTTGGTTCCCATTTTATCTACTCGCTGTAACCAGCTTTCGGTGGCCTGGGTGGAGCGTTGTGCCGACGACCAACTCTTTGCAGCAAGAAACTTGCCGCGCCGAGAGGATGAACCACTACAACCGCTAGGGATGCAGGGGCCGCCGTGACTCAGAGGCAGCGAGCTACCCACTGAGCCAATGACGCGGCTACCCAGCAGCTTTCTCAGAGCCATTTTTGCTCCACCTTCTTCAACCCACACTCAATTTTTTACCGACCACATCACACCACTCGCTTTTGCTGCCATTCGAAACCCCCATGGATCTAGCTAGGCTGATGTTGAAAGAAGAGTAGGTGCGCACCGTTCCGTCCGACATGGCCTGGTGCAGTCTTTTCAAAACAGCCCGGCTGAGAACCATCAGCAGATTTCCGTTTTTGAATTGATTGCACTCCTTGGTCACAACAGCTGCATGGCTGTAGGCGGCGTCGGAGTCGACGAAGCAGGTCTGGTCAAAGTAGATGGCGTTAGGTAAAGCCGAACATGCTTTGTTCAGTTCTGAAAGCAAACCTGTCTGATTCTATGCATCAGTATGGTTGTGCAAGTTGGTCCTGCCTAAACTCTAATCTGCGCTAAGTTTGAATTTAGGTGGTGTGATGGAAATAGACATGCAACTGAAGCTAAAGTTGAACCTGAAGTACTGACATGCCTAGTTGGCTGCGCGTAGACGTGCGTTAAAGCGCTGCGGGTGGCCCTGACACCACCTGGGTCGGTTTTTGCGAGAGTAGTGCGGAAGCATTCTGTGGCCTGGGGACAGCCTTGCACACAACACAGACTCCCTTTAGCTTCCCATCCAATGGTGGTACCGATTTACCTAGTCGCTGTCACCAGCTTTCGGTGGCCAGGGTTGAGCATAGAACTGAAGTTTGGTGTTATTCAGCATGAACCGAATAATTCAGTTGCTATTCGAATTTGGTATTTTTAAACTGAATAATACCGAATATTGTGAAACCCTTAAAATTGCACTGTTTTGCTTAAATTTGAGCAGAAATCACTGAGGTATTTTTTCTGTTTACATACCTCTGTTGATCCGATCCGATGTGCGGGGGGGCCTTACGACCTACAATCAGACCTATGCGGTCCATTTTGTACCTCCTATATGGTACCACCACAGTCGCCAAATGTGGGGTACCATATATGGTACTGCATACATGTAACAGGTCAGCCGCCAAAGGGGGTGGGGGGTCTGGCGCCGGCCGGTTGTTGTTGTTGTTGTTGTTGTTGTTGTTGTTGTTGTTGTTGTTGTTGTTGTTGTTGTTGTTGTTGTTGTTGTTGTTGTTGTTGTTGTTGTTGTTGTTGTTGTTGTTGTTGTTGTTGTTGTTGTTGTTGTTGTTGTTGTTGTTGTTGTTGTTGTTGTTGTTGTTGTTGTTGTTGTTGTTGTTGTTGTTGTTGTTGTTGTTGTTGTTGTTGTTGTTGTTGTTGTTGTTGTTGTTGTTGTTGTTGTTGTTGTTGTTGTTGTTGTTGTTGTTGTTGTTGTTGTTGTTGTTGTTGTTGTTGTTGTTGTTGTTGTTGTTGTTGTTGTTGTTGTTGTTGTTGTTGTTGTTGTTGTTGTTGTTGTTGTTGTTGTTGTTGTTGTTGTTGTTGTTGTTGTTGTTGTTGTTGTTGTTGTTGTTGTTTTACCTTGGAAATTCATAGGATTCCCAAATTCGCAAATGTACTCCATATGGAGTATGGTCATTTGGAGGGGCATTTAGCTGGAACATGATGAATGCGGATTTAAGGGCTGTCGGTAAAAGTATCTGATAATCGAGTTCAGATAAAGAGCTGATCTACAAACAATACAACCTAATTGCCTAGGTTTTCTCTCAGACAGGCTTGAAGCTGAAACTTTGCCGTTGGACTTGAACCTGTGGCTGTTTTTAAACCCTAAACTAGCCAACAGTACTACCTGTTACAATGGCACAGCATCTACCACAAAGTAGTGCGCACACCAACACGCTAAAGTAGCCGCAGCCATCCATGATACCGGCTAACAATATTAAATATGCAGTAGTTTCAACCTATCCGATCAATGTTGTCGTCATGGTAAAGAGGTCTGGGAATAACTGAATCGGTGCATTAACTTTAATTTCGAATGGGTAAACGGTAGCTACGGCCTTTACTGGTCATCCCATTTGTCAAATGGCGCCTCGACTATTGTTGATGAGTCCCAAACTTCAGCTCGAATTTGGGCAGCTGATTCGAATTAGCAAATGGCCGAATGTTAATTCATTTTCCAGTTGTTCTGTATAACTTCGCCAATTATATTCTGACTTTAGTCTCTGTTGTATGTATATTTTTGTAATGGAGCAGCCCATGCGAGTGTTGTGCGTGTTTGTGGTGTTTGAGTTTGTCCTGGTCAGTAGTGCCAAGTCCTGTCCAAGTGCCAGTACCCAAGCAGCCCTGTCTCCAACCACGTTTGCTCTGTTTCTGTTTTATTTTGCTTGTCTGTAGTTGTCACTGTTGTTTTCGTGTAATCAATCAATCAATCAAAGTTTATTCGCCTTGAGCTAAGTGCTAAGACCAAAGCCTCCATTTGTTAATGTTTTTGTTCTTTGTTCACCTTGATTCAGTTCAGTTAGCACAGCGTATCGTCTAGATAAGTAGAGTACAGTAGACATAAGTGAAGTGTGTTTTAGGGCCGCATATTATGTCAATCTCTGGCGATTTGTGGGCCCGTTGCCCAAGTGGTAACAAAAGAGTAAATGTATGTATGAAATAATCAGTATACTATAGTTAAAGTACCGCACCATGGGTACTCCAGTCTATCCAACACGCGGTATGAAGCCTAGTACTATTTAGTCCTGTCCTTGTTTGTTTGTTTGTTTGTAGTTCCGCTGTCCTTTCGGACAGCTCAGGACACCCCAAGCTCATTTCAGAGCCTTTGGGTAGCCCTGCCTACAAACAACCCTCCCCTTGCTGCCGTGCGAATACGAAACTGATACTAGGAGAGCAGCGCTACTCCGCTCAAGCTGTACCGGCGCAACTTAATAAATAAGCGCCCAATGAAGTCGCGCCGCGCAACTAAATAAATCGATGGCGCCTTACCCTTGCTGGACTGCTGCCTTCAAAATTTTGTACATCCCTTTTGCAAAATCCTGGATAAACCACTGAACCGTAGTACATAGCCCCAGCTTTTACGCCACCAGATGGGCCAACATTGTTCCCTCCTTTGCTGCCCTAGCGGCGTGTTCCCAGTTCCGACTTTCCCAGTTCCGACTTTTCCCAGTTCCGACATTTCCCAGTTCCGATGTTCATACATGTAACAGGTCATCCGCCGATGGGGGGAGGGGGGGTTGGGGGGGGTCTGGCGCCGGCCGGGGGGGTCTGAGCCCAAATTTTGGGGGAGGGGGGTGGGCACTAAAAAACGCTCAAAAATCGAAAAAATCGCAATTTTTTGGCTAAAAATTGCCAGAAATCGCTAATTTGGGCTGAAATACAGCTAAAAAGTGCTGTTTGGCAGGCGATTTTGGCAATTTTTGTGTGTGAAATTGTAAAAAATTGCAAAAATTTGCTCGAAAATTTACTTGCCAGAAAAATCGGAGGGGGGGGGGGGGTCGGAGAAATCGTCTCGGGGGGGGGGGGGGTCTGGCCTATTTCGGGTTGGGGGCAGACCCCCCCCCAGACCCCCCCCTGTTACATGTATGCCGATGTTCCCAGTTCCGACTTTACAATAACATTCACTATATTTTATAAAGACAAGACTCTGGTAAAATATACAAGAATATGTAGCTATGTAATGCTCAATGAGTAGGCTTAGGTTCAGGCTTTGGCTTTATTAGAGCATAGGTCTTACGTTCAGGCTTAGGTTCAGACTTAGGCTTAGGTTCAGGCTTAGGCTTAGACTTAGAGGTTAGGTTCAAGCTTTAGGCTTAGGTTCAGGCTTAGGCTTAGAGCTTAGACGTTAGGTTCAAGCTTAGGCTTAGGTTCAGGCTTAGGCTTAGGCTTAGACTTAAAGGTTAGGTTTAGGTTTAGGTTCAGGCTTAAGGGTTAGGTTTAGGCTTTCAGTTCAGGCTTAGGGGAGGTTCAGGTTTAGGCTTAGGGGTGAGGTTCAGGAAAGTCGGAACTGAGAAAAGTCGGAACTGGGAAAGTCGGAACTGGGAAAAGTCGGAACTGGGAACGTTGGAACTGGGAAAGTCGGAACTGGGAAAGTCGGAACTGGGAAAGTCGGAACTGGGCACAAACCGCCCTAGCTCGCTACTATGTAACTGCACACATATCATACATCACGGGCCGTAAAAAGGCGCCCGTGCATGCATATCTCTAGCGACTAGTAGCGAAGGCAGCAAAGGAAGGAACGGATATAGGCATGCCTGATGGGCCCGTAGCCTGTACAATCCATCCATCCACTGTATTTCCATAATAAACGTACATGTATAAATGATATTGTACTTTACTCTATTAAATCTAAATAATAAGTTCACTCAATCTAAATCAGGAGCACAGTGTTTGTTGACTTCCTTGATAAATCCATTTTTCATTTCCATTATTATCGTATCCATCAAAGCCGCCCAGGCTTGCTTGGCTGCTTGTAGATTGACGTGTCCTATTTCTTTACCAACCACGTTTATTACCTGTAAACCACACTACTTACATAAAAAATTCGCCTCCAAAGTGTTCCCACACCCACTCCATATCGTGGATGCCCAACATCACCTCATGCTAACTCCCCTGGAAACAATATTGACAAAAACTGTTAAGAACCGTTTTGCTTTTACTTAATTTTACTTAATGCTGAACCTTGCGGGGATCTCTTTCTGAAGCAAAAACTTGTGTGAATTAATTCGAATTTTTTTCGTCATTTATTTTTCTTTTTCGGTATTCTAGGGTTGGCTACTATTGGTGTTTTTCTTTGGTAAAATAATTCCAAGTGCATAGAAAAACTTGCAATAAAGTGCTTTCTGCCTGCTGGCTCCAATCCAAATCCTAACCACGTATTCTATTGAAAATCCACTCGGTATCTCTCTCCAGCAAAATCGGCTTAGATCCGTTCGTGTCTAATGACCAGCCGATGAATTTTCGAGACGAAAACATATAAACATATGGCACGGTAGCAAATTTGCGGAACTACATCTGTAGGAAAACATACTGCTTATCGCGTTTTCTTCCAGACGTTTGTCATTCGAATCAATCACTATTTCTGCCGGTTTCTCCTCGCAGAAACAAAATCTTTCGTTTTACTTTCATTTGGCTAGTTTCCAAATTAATAATGAGCTCAATGAACCCTTTCAAAATACTCCTAGTTCATTTGGAAGAGCGAACACCGATGAACACAAATTTACTTACTTCAAGCACAAACAAATAAATTGTGTTGGCGTCCTTTACCGTATGTTGGCCTTATGCTCGACTCGCGTTCACGTTCTTCATGTGCACAGCGCCTCTCGGTGGCAATACTACACTATATGTAATTTAATAACTTACCACTGGGCTCAATATCTCCTCAACAGCGGCCAGTCGAAAAGCTGCCCAATTTTCCTTGCCAAAGTTAACGCCTTTCATGTAATGAATCTCGCCCACTTGGCGGCAGAGGTTCTGCAGCCGCTGTGTTTCCGACGGATGATTGAATGATTGCACAAGTGCGTCCAAAAAGCGCTGAAGATTCAGTTTTACGCCAAAACAAACTCTCCACACCTACACGTAGCTATCACCTCAATTTTCTTTGCACTTTTAATTATAATGTCTTCAGTCTTTAACTCAGCGCTGCTCATACCCTCTCTGATGCCGAAGTTCCGGGCAAGCACTGGCTTCTGACACAGCAAATTGGCCAATAACGACAGCCCCACATCCCTTTCTCCTGCGCGTTTCCAGGTCAACTTGACCAGACGAATACGCTGACGGTTTGTTTTGAGGAAACAAACTTCTGACTGCTGTTCGTCACGAGCCCGTCGCAAGTGTCTGGCACTCAGAGACTTACTGCGATGGTCCACCTCCGCACTCAAGCAGTTTTGAGATCCATAGCGGCGCAACACGTGCCGGGGTATTTGCGATGTACCAGTACCCATCTACAGTAGTGAAAAAGAGCACAGTAGGTATACGTAGAAGCAACAGGTTTGCGCGCAGAGGCACCTTTCAGACTTTAGCGGCTGCTTACGGTCTATATAATACGGCAAGCTCAGCAGGACCTCTTTTTTGACGTAATTAAGCCAAAATTCAAAATGCCATCCTGTCTATTTAGAGCGCCTTGATTCTTTGGTGAGTAATAGGATTACGTCAAAATCATGTGCTGTACGCAAGTAAATGTGTTTTTCTTTTTTGATCTATTATAAGATATCTTTCCATACAGACAGTGCGTATGGTGCAATTTCAGTTCGGACGATCAAATGTTGGCGATATTCGATACCGACATTTTGATTTAAATGTCATCGATATCGATAAATAATGTCGATTCCTACATGATGGTACTGACTGATAAAGCATGATATTGGTTGGTACAGGGGTTTTCTGTAAAAGCGCCCCTTCCGAATAGCAGGTTATTTGGAAAGCCTTTCATTTGGCCATTTAAGCATAATATTTTGCTTGTTGTAAAAATGGTTGCCCATACCTACTACTTCGATTAGAATTGGATCTGGAAAACTAACTAAGCGCCTATTAGCGCTTTTACGAAAAAAACCAGGGGGCGATTTCATGAAAGTTATGACCAACACCTAAACCAAGATGAGCGGCCAAGGCGAGAACATGTCTTTCGACCCAGGATAACTTTCACATTATCCTGAAGAGCCTGACAAGTTTGAGGACTGTTTTCGGCTGTAGCAAGAGCTTCTTAAAACCAAACATCGCCTGATTATCCAATTTCGGCAGTTGTACGTTTTCTCAGTTTGAAGTGTGAACAAATTGTATCGGTTTCAGTTTTGTTAGTTCAAAGAAAGTTTTATAATGGAAGCAAGTCGAACAAAAACAAACATGTTCAAATGCACACAAACAGTTATTGTTACTCGTAGAACTGAACACGAGCAGACATTGCTAGACATCCCTAAATCTATTCTATTTTATTTATTTATTTTGTCACCCAAGCTAGACAACATGTTAGTAAATGAACTGCGCAGAAAGAGTGTTAGTGGGAAACAGGTGCACAATGTCTAAAAAATGGTGATAATGTGAAAGTTATCCTGAGTCGAAAGACACGTTCTCTCCTTGGCCGCTCATCTTGGATTTTTTCACTGTAGCTGGATGAATCATTCAGCGAGCATTTCTTTGAGATAGAACAACTTTACACTGGAAGAGCAAAATATTATGAGTCACCTATCCACTCATAAAATGCTAGGAAGACACACTCAAAAATCATAAAATCATAGTATGAGGCAAAACTTTTATGAAACAGGCGCCCTCATAAATTCGATGATTTTACTAATATTTATGAGATATGAGCTCATACTTATGAAAGTATGAGTTCACCTTTATGAACCCGGTGTTGTCATATAATCACAGAAAATCTGTCATAATATGAGCTCATAAATTTTAAGAAATCGCCCCCTGGTCTCTTTGTCAGAAAATCTGACAGACTGTTCATTAAAATTTGGAAACCAAGGTTGCAATGGTGGTCTGTGATGACTTCGGCTTTTCAGTATGTTAAAGAGAATAATGGTCTGGACTAGTGATGTAAAATTATGGAATTTGAATTTCAATTCAATTACAATTAAATTATGGGCTCAGTTTTTAATTTCAATTAAATTAAATTAAATTAATTGAAATAGTTTTCCATTATTTTTAATTACAATTATATTTACAATTAAATTATGGAACTTTGGAAAATTTCAATTATGCAATTTTTTTCAATTATTTTTTCAATTTTTTGAAAACTGTTGTATTTTTGCTGTTAAAAGACAGTGACAGTGACCCATGACTTCGAAAAATGTCCATGTAAAAGCTTAGACACCTGGTTAGCGTGCTGCCCAAACAGCCAAGAAAATTTTAAAGAGTTGCCTTTTAAAAACACATAAAATGGCTTTCTGGGGGAATTTACAGTTAGTTCATTATTATATATCAGTACATAATCTAAAGCTTTTCAGCATTTTTGAACAACATCACTTCCTAGGTGCCTTCGCCAAAAATGGGGGTGTAATCCCACTTTACATAAAAAATCGCTGTTTTGACTTTTATGAACTACGAAATAAAAAGGAGAGCATAAAACATTACAAAACAAAGTGAGGTCAGTAGCCACTAGCCGGCACAGTGTGTAGTGGTTTAGGCCGCAAAGTCACTGTGCGCGAAATCGTGGTTCATCCACTCGGCGGGGCAATTTTCTTGCCCCAAAAAGTTGGTCATTGGCAGAAGGCCCATCCCAGGCCACCGAAAGCTGGTGACAGCGAGTAGGTAAATGGGAACCGACTGGAGCTGCCTAAGCACCTAAGCTACAATAGCAAACCAACCACACATGTGTTGGGGGTTTGGGACATACGGGAACGGGGACAGCTACACTGAGACCCGCCCAGACGGACACCGAGTATGTGTGCGGCTAGTAGCGAAGGCAGCGAAGGAAGGGCAGGATGATATGGGTGTGCGTGGTGGGTGCATAGTGTGGCCGAACACAGGGGCTATGGCCCCGCCCGCACAATCCATCCATCCATCCGAGGTCAGTGATAAAGAGGTGACAAACCAGGGCTGTTGGGTCGGTTTTTTTCCTCGGTTTTTTTCGTTTTTTTCCGGAAAAAAACCGGTTTTTTTCCTAGGGGCTCGGAAAAAAACTAAAATGCGGAAAAAAACTCAAGTAAGTTTTTAAAGGAAATAGGCACAATAACTGGTTAAATTCGCTTCCAAAGCTTTGAATTTACGTTAATAGATGCCTTACAAGCATTTCCATGGCGTAACTTAGCTGTTTTTCGCAAAAAATATTGGTACCATTTTCAGGCAACTTTTACTATTGTATTTTTGGTGTTTTAAAATCAAATTACTACTCTAAAACATGAAATTAGTGCATTTTGTAATAAGACTCACGCTATTTCGTTGAATTCTGCAATAAAAAGCGATTGTTAAAAATTTTTTTCTGTCATCTCGGAAAATAACTTTTGGAAAAAAACCGGAAAAAAACAGGAAAAAAACCGGAAAAAAACCGGCTTGAGTTTTTTTCCGGAAAACAAACAGCCCTGTGACAAACCCTATATAGGTTTTGTTTTAAGTCATTCCTTAATACTCTAATACTCTCTAATACTTACGTATTTCCTTACATTCACAACAGGAAATAATTGAAAATATAATTGAAATTCCAGGCGAATTTCAATTCAATTACAATTAAATTATTGCCCAACTTTTGAATTTCAATTAAATTAAATTAATTGAATTGAAATTAAAAACGGGCCAATTATGCGAATTTCAATTACAATTAAATTAATTTTTTACATCACTAGTCTGGACACAGAAAACTCATATCCACATGAAGCCACTTTAATCAATTAAGAATAAACACGAAGTATGGTTAAACTTCCAAATTTCAGGTAAACGACTGCTGATTTAACAGACAATTTGTTGGTGGAAATGCAAGTGGTTTTATCAGAATCCCACAAGGAAATGAGCTGCTATTGCAGAATGCTGTAGCCACTGTTGTGGTCCAGTATTAGCAGCTATTGATGCTTCACATAACAGCTTCAAACTATATAGTAAAGGTTAGTTCACCACATCGGAGTGTCTAACAAACACAGCGTTACACAAACTGCAGGTGTTTATTTTGAACCATACTGCAGTCACATGGAATTAGACCATGCGGTGCTCATTGTAGGATATGGAACGACAATCAAAGGCGATCAGTATTCGCTCATGAAAAACAGGAATTTAGATTATTATCTAGTAACAACAGTTTATCTGAAATGTTTTAGCTGGGGAACAGCATGTGGAGAAAACGGATACATCAAAATGGCTCATTATAAGAACAACATGTGTAGCATTGCAACTTACGCTAGTTACCCTACTCTCTAGTACTGTGATAGATAATAATTATAACCTTCAACGCATTCAGAAATGTGCACATTTGCATTGACCCGTTAAAATTGAATAGTATGGATCCATTAAAATTGAATAGTATGGATCCGTCAATCTTGAATAGTGCGCCGGTGGCTTGGATCCGTTAAAATTGAATAGTGCAGTTGGATCCGTTAAATTGAATAGTATGGATCCGTTAAAATTGAATAGTATGGATCCGTCAAACTTGAATAGTGCGCCGGTGGCTTGGATCCGTTAAAATTGGATAGTGCAGTTGGATCCGTTAAAATTGAATAGTATGTATCTGTCAAACTTGAATAGTGTGCCGGTGGCTTGGATCCATTAAAATTGGATAGTGCAGTTGGATCCATCAAACTTGAATAGTATGGATCCGTCAAACTTGAATAGTATGGATTGGTCAAACTTGAATAGAATGAATCCATCAAACTTCAATAGTATGGATCCGTCAAACTTGAATAGTATGGATCGGTTTAACTTGAATAGAATGGATCCGTCAAACTTGAATAGTATGGATTGGTCAAACTTGAATAGAATGGATCCATCAAACTTAAATAGTATGGATCCGTCAAACTTGAATAGTATGGATCGGTTTAACTTGAATAGAATGGATCCGTCAAACTTGAATAGTATGGATCCATCAAACTTGAATAGTATGGATTGGTCAAACTTGAATAGAATGGATCCATCAAACTTAAATAGTATGGATCCGTCAAACTTAAATAGTATGGATCGGTTTAACTTGAATAGAATGGATCCGTCAAACTTGAATAGTATGGATTGGTCAAACTTGAATAGAATGGATCCATCAAACTTAAATAGTATGGATCCGTCAAACTTGAATAGTATGGATCGGTTTAACTTGAATAGAATGGATCCGTCAAACTTGAATAGTATGGATTGGTCAAACTTGAATAGAATGGATCCATCAAACTTGAATAGTATGGATCCGTCAAACTTGAATAGTATGGATTGGTCAAACTTGAATAGAATGAATCCATCAAACTTCAATAGTATGGATCCGTCAAACTTGAATAGTATGGATCGGTTTAACTTGAATAGAATGGATCCGTCAAACTTGAATAGTATGGATTGGTCAAACTTGAATAGAATGGATCCATCAAACTTAAATAGTATGGATCCGTCAAACTTGAATAGTATGGATCGGTTTAACTTGAATAGAATGGATCCGTCAAACTTGAATAGTATGGATCCATCAAACTTGAATAGTATGGATTGGTCAAACTTGAATAGAATGGATCCATCAAACTTAAATAGTATGGATCCGTCAAACTTAAATAGTATGGATCGGTTTAACTTGAATAGAATGGATCCGTCAAACTTGAATAGTATGGATTGGTCAAACTTGAATAGAATGGATCCATCAAACTTAAATAGTATGGATCCGTCAAACTTGAATAGTATGGATCGGTTTAACTTGAATAGAATGGATCCGTCAAACTTGAATAGTATGGATCCATCAAACTTGAATAGTATGGATCCATCAAACTTGAATAGTATGGATTGGTCAAACTTGAATAGAATGGATCCATCAAACTTAAATAGTATGGATCCGTCAAACTTAAATAGTATGGATCGGTTTAACTTGAATAGAATGGATCCGTCAAACTTGAATAGTATGGATTGGTCAAACTTGAATAGAATGGATCCATCAAACTTAAATAGTATGGATCCGTCAAACTTGAATAGTATGGATCGGTTTAACTTGAATAGAATGGATCCGTCAAACTTGAATAGTATGGATCCATCAAACTTGAATAGTATGGATCGGTCTAACTTGAATAGAATCGATCCATCAAACTTGAATAGTATGGATCCGTCAAACTTGAATAGTATGGATCGGTTTAACTTGAATAGAATCGATCCATCAAACTTGAATAGTATGGATCCGTCAAACTTGAATAGTATGGATCCATCAAACTTAAATAGTATGGATCCGTCAAACTTGAATAGTATGGATCGGTTTAACTTGAATAGAATGGATCCGTCAAACTTGAATAGTATGGATCCATCAAACTTGAATAGTATGGATCCATCAAACTTGAATAGAATGGATCCGTCAAACTTGAATAGTATGGATTGGTCAAACTTGAATAGAATGGATCCATCAAACTTAAATAGTATGGATCCGTCAAACTTGAATAGTATGGATCGGTTTAACTTGAATAGAATGGATCCGTCAAACTTGAATAGTATGGATCCATCAAACTTGAATAGTATGGATCCATCAAACTTGAATAGTATGGATTGGTCAAACTTGAATAGAATGGATCCATCAAACTTAAATAGTATGGATCCGTCAAACTTAAATAGTATGGATCGGTTTAACTTGAATAGAATGGATCCGTCAAACTTGAATAGTATGGATTGGTCAAACTTGAATAGAATGGATCCATCAAACTTAAATAGTATGGATCCGTCAAACTTGAATAGTATGGATCGGTTTAACTTGAATAGAATGGATCCGTCAAACTTGAATAGTATGGATCCATCAAACTTGAATAGTATGGATCGGTCTAACTTGAATAGAATCGATCCATCAAACTTGAATAGTATGGATCCGTCAAACTTGAATAGTATGGATCGGTTTAACTTGAATAGAATCGATCCATCAAACTTGAATAGTATGGATCCGTCAAACTTGAATAGTATGGATCGGTTTAACTTGAATAGAATCGATCCATCAAACTTGAATAGTATGGATCCATAAAACTTGAATAGTATGGATCCGTCAAACTTGAATAGTATGGATCCATCAAACTTCAATAGTATTTATCTGTCAAACTTGAATACTATATGGATCCGTCAAACTTGAATAGTATGGATCCGTCAAACTTGAATACTATATGGATCCGTCAAACTTGAATAGTATGGATCCATCAAACTTGAATACTATATGGATCCGTCAAACTTGAATAGTATGGATCCATCAAACTTGAATACTATATGGATCCGTCAAACTTGAATAGTATGGATCCGTCAAACTTGAATAGTATGGATCCATCAAACTTCAATAGTATTTGTCTGTCAAACTTGAATACTATATGGATCCGTCAAACTTGAATAGTATGGATCCGTCAAACTTGAATAGTATGGATCCGTCAAACTTGAATAGTATGGATCCATCAAACTTCAATAGTATTTATCTGTCAAACTTGAATACTATATGGATCCGTCAAACTTGAATAGTATGGATCCGTCAAACTTGAATAGTATGGATCCGTCAAACTTGAATAGTATGGATCCGTCAAACTTGAATAGTATGGATCCGTCAAACTTGAATAGTGCATCAGTGGCTTGGATCCATTATACTTTTCTTGGATCCGTTATACTTTATAAGGAACCGGATTTTACGAAAGCGCCATTGGGTTACTTTGCTCACTCTCCAACGTGACCTGGTGTGCCTGTTTGGCAGTTTTGTTCTTTGTGCCACAGAATCATACTTTGAACTGGTTCTTTGTAGTCTGCACTATAGTCAATCTGCCCTTCATTCTGTCAGTTGCAGCCAGGTACAAGAGAACTGAAGTGGATGGCATGAATGACCAAAAAGTAAACCAAACTGCTGTGGAGCAGTTTTGAATTGTTGTGCAGTTTTGTCTGACAAAACAAACAAAAACATATTGTGATTGTGGAACGCGATCCGAACGCTGATTGCATCAGTGCTTGACTAATAAGCAGCGACAGCAGTTTGCTCTTTAAAAATTTTCAGATTTTCTTGCATAACTGTATAAATATCGATATCGATATCGATCGATATTGAGCTGAAAATATCGATATCGATATCGAATATCGACGAATTCTGATATCATCGGAACACTAGATTTCAGTACTAAAATCACTAGAGACCAGTGCTCTGGACGAAAGACTCATGCTGGGCAAATAGATATTGAGTGAGGACTGCGCATGCAAACACGTTTGAATGGATTGCTACTCAAGTAACACAACACTTCTGTTTGCATGGAACCATTTTCATCAGCCGTTTAGTCAGAACCCCTCAGAGAAGTATATTGAAAATCGCTACATATTTTCGACGCAATGTCCTGTCCAAGTGTGCAGTAGAGACTTTGACTTCAGAGCGCTGCAGCGACAAAGGTGCCGGACAAATGGCTGATATTTTACTGCCAGTGCTGACGGAAATCACATCTGGCTATCAAATCATACCAGTGGAAAGCAACTTAGGCGGCATCTGTATAAATGGAAGTTGGAGTGATACCAGCAGTGTATTTTTCAATGTCACTGAAGGAACGGTGGACACCATAGCTGACACTTTCGCGTTTGCAAATTTTTCACGAGAAACCCAGTGTCTCGACTTCAGTTTGCCTGTAGTTTCGTCTACATTACAGTTCGTTGGCAGGAGATACCGACCAAAAACTTCGCTCACTTCACTTTTTGAGCCGTTTGACTTGATTACTTGGTTGCTGCTGATGTTGTTTTCGGTCATATGTTTTGTCGTTGACTCCTTCAAACAGCTAAGCAGACTGAAAAGTGGACAGATTTTGGTAGCAATTGTGTGGATCACTGTTGGAGGACTGTACAGCTCATTTCTGCTCTCAAAGCTGTTGATTGCTGAACAGCCATTCATCCGTGACACAGAGCACATGCTAGACCTGTTGCAGAGTGGCAAACTGCGTCTCATCAATTCCATACCCCCAGCCTGGACTATGGATTCCTTAGCACAGCTGCAACCAAATGCCCTTGCAACAAGGCTGCTACCCATCCTGCAGCTAAATCCGCCTGTGCAAGCTTTGAGTGGAGATGCATTAAGCAGAGCTGTATTAAGCGGACTGTTTGTCATGTACACCTTAACACCCGATTATTTTGTCAACAAGTCAGCTTGTGGCCTGACAGCAATCAAGTCGAACTTGCAAGTACCAACTATGAGCGAATACATAGTTTTCTCAAAGAAATCAAAACATTTGTCGGAATTTAACAGAGCCTGGCTCAAATTTCAGGTAACGGCAGGCAGTCTTCTAGATAAACTCTTTTGGAACACGGTGTAGTTAGCAATATTCTAGGAGAGACC